>CM021106.1:611929100-612061446 GCA_007115665.2 Sequoiadendron giganteum
ATCCTTTTGTGGGAGACAACCACAATCTATGTGTGAAGATTTTATGTGTGAGCTCCCAGTAGCTCCTGAATAGTAGCAGTTGTTTGTTATTTTTAAGAGCACTGATTGCTCTAGGTCAAACTCTTTCTAGCTCTTGACAGTGAGCTCCCAAAAGCTCCTAAAGTTGTATGTCTATTTGAGCAGCGCTCCCAACAAGTCTTTTATTCGTAGATTAAGTTTAGTTTTCAAAGTTTTATGTATTTCTTTTCTGTATTGTTATTTCCAGCTATTGAATGAAAAAGAAAGCTTGCATGTCTCCTCATGCTTCTGTGTTTTGAGCTTTTGTATTCCTAGCTGACTGGGAAATAGAAAAACAATTCTATGTTTGCATTTTGTTGGCTCATTTAAAATTTCTACATGGTATTAGAGCTTTTGAGCTTCTAAAATTTCTACATGGTATCAGAGCCATAGGCCCCATTTCCATTGTGAGTTAGGGCATTTATTTTTTCTGGGTATTCCAAAAAAAAATTCTGTAGGAGAGATGGCTGGAGATGAAGCAAAGAGTTGGTAGTAGCCACCGTCCTTTAATGGAAATAATTCTAATTTATGGGCAAAGAAGATGAAAACCATTATGTTTGCCAATGATTTATGGGATTTTCTGATAAATGAGTTTCTGGATGTCACTGGCCCAGCTGCATTTGCAGTTCTCACAAATAACCAGAAGACCCAGTTGAAGGAGAAAAGGAAGAAAGATGATAAGGCATTGATCTTGATAAAAGTAGCCTTGATACATGCCATTTTTCTCAGAATAGTAGTAGCTGAATATGCAAAGGAAGCTTGGGAAATCCTCCAAATCGGCTACAAAAGGGACTAATAATGTCAGATCCATGAAGCTCCAGTTACTTCAAATAGAGTTTGAAGTTATTGAAATAAAGGAAACTGATTCTTTTCCAGACTTTCAAACAAGGTTCTCGGGTTTGTTAAACCTGTTGAGAGAAAATGGAGAAATGATAGAGGAGCAGAAGATTGTTGAAAAAATCCTTAGATGTCTACCCATAAGGTATGATGAACTTGTCATAGCTATTGAAGAGGCGATGGACCTCTCTACTTTGATGATGGATGAGCTGATGGGTTCTCTCCAAACCCATGAGAAGTGCCTAAATAGGTTTGCTACTTCTTCCCAAGAGAAATCTTTCAGAGCTCATTCGAATGCTAGAGGAAGGGGGAGAGGTAGAAACAACTCCCGAAGAGGTAGAGGTAGATCTAGACAAGGAAATGTTGGAGGAGAAATCTCAGGATGAGAAAACATCCAAGAGGGAGCGAGCAACTCCCAGAAAAACTCCTGAAGAGGCATGAAGAATAGCAGTTTGAGTGGAGGAAATGACAAGAGCAACGTTGAGTGCTACTACTGTCATAAATTTGGTCATTATGCAAGTGAGTTCTGGAAAAAGCATGGTAATCAATCAAGATAAAATGCAAATGTGGCTAAAGGAAATCAATCCATAGCCTTCATCATGTGCAACATTAGTGAAGAAGGCAGCCCTGAAGTCTGGTATTTGGACAATGGCTGCGGCAACCACATGAGTGGTAATGAAATTTTTTTTTCTTTCATTGATAAGAATGTAAAATTAGAGATTAGAATGGGGAATAATGGAGTAGTTCCTATGAAGGGAAAAGGATCTATTATGATCCACACCAAACAAGGTGAAAAGAAGTCCAGAATGTATTTTTTTCTCTCGAGTTAAAGCATAACCTCATGAGTGTTGGACAACTGATCTAGAATGGATACAGAGTGCTGATTGAGAAGGGCCAATCTGTCATTTATGATAAGAATGAGACGACGAAGTTGTTTGCATCAATACAAATGACAAAGAACTGGATTTTTCCATTGAAGATTGAGACGTGTTTCTCATCTTAGTTTGTTGCTACACCTCTCACAAATGGAAAATGTATAGCAGTACATTTAGTAGCCCTTAGGAGCTCTCTTGAAGACCCCTCCAAGCTATGGCATCTCAGGTATGGACATTTAGGATTTTTTAGTTTGAGTATTTTGTCCAAGAACAATATGGTTGATGGTTTGCCAAGGATATTAGAGCCCAATGTTAGATGTGAGACTTGCATTTTGAATAGGCAACATAGGCAACCCTTTCAATTGGGAAACTCTACAAGGGAAAGAGCACCATTAGAGTTGGTGCATATGGATTTGGTAGGCCCTATGAAAATCACATCTATTGGTAATAGCATATTTTTTATGACCTTCATTGATGATTTTTTCCGTAAGACATGGGTTTATTTTTTGTAGCATAAGTTTGATGCATTTGATAAGCTTTTATTGTTTAAGGCCTAGGCTGAAAAAGAGAGTGGACATTTCATCAAGGTCCTAAGGTCATATCATGGAGGAGAGTATACCTCCAAACATTTTGTAAATTTTTGCAAGCAAAATGGCATCAAGAAGGAGCTTACAGCCAATTATACTCCACAGCAAAATGGAGTGGCTGAGAGAAAAAATAGGACCATCATGGAGATGGCAAGGAGCATGATGAAAGCAAAGGGACTCCCAACTAAATATTGGGGAGAGGTTGTAGCAACAGCTGCATATTTAATTAGTAGAAGTCCAACAAAGGTGGTCTATGACAAGATACCACAAGAGACATGGATGAAACGTAAGTGGACGATTGAGCACTTGAAAGTGTTCAGATGTGTGGCATATGCACTCATGTCAAAAGAGAAGAGGAATAAATTGGATGACAAGGGTGAAAAGTGCATTTCTACGGGCTACAATGAAGAGTCCAAAGCCTATAGGTTGTACAGCCTGGTCACCAAGAAAATCATCATTAGTAGAGACATGGAGTTCTTAGAAGATGAATCATGGGATGGAACAATAGCTCTTGAAAGCTCTCGATAACTCCTGAAGGTTCATGATGATGAATAAGATGAAAATGAAGATCAACAAGATCCTACAACAATAGAAATAGTCAGCTCCTGAGAGCTCCTGAAGCAAATAGACAGTTAAACAATCACAAAATTCTATTAGAGAGAGCTCTTGATAGCTCCTAGCGGCTCCTGATAGCTCCTAAAATCATCAGTTGAGCTCCTGAAAGCTCCTAAAGTGAGTAGACAGAAAGACAAGTAGCCATATACAGCTAGAAGATTGGCTCCTGAAAGCTCTTGAAAGCTCCTGAGAGGTCCTGAACCTGCTAGTTCAATAGAACAACAGTAGTAGTAAAATTTCAAAACCCACTCTCGCCTCCCTAATGCCAAAGAAGACCAAGAGTCTAAGGGAGATCTACCAAGATGAAAGGTATGATGAAGAGTTTTATGAAAATATGAATTTTGCATTATTTTCTCATAGTGATCTGATTTATTCTGAGGATGTTGTGGAAGAGGAGAAATGGTGTGAGGCCATGGATAAGGAGATAGATGCAATAGAAAGGAACAACACATGGGAGTTAACTAATTTCCCTCCCAACAAGTAGGTCATTAGGGTGAAATGGGTCTATAAGACCAAGTGTAATGTTGAAGGAAGGATAGAGAGGCACAAAGCATGTTTGGTAGTCAAGGGGTAAAAACAGTAGTTTGGGAGATATTATGATGAGAAGTATGCCCCCATTGCAAGGATGGAGACCATGCAAGTAGTCATAGATATTGCAGCTCAACACAAATGGAAGGTATTTCAAATGGACATGAGGTCTTTCTTCCTTAATGCAGTGTTGAAAGGAGAAGTTTATGTGGAGCAGCCTTTTGGATATGAAGTTTCAGGCCAAGAACACAAGGTTTATAGGCTCCTGAAGGCTCTTTATGGGCTAAAACAAGCTCCACGGGCATGGTACAACAAAATTCACTCATATTTGTTGAGAAATGGCTTTAGAAAAAGTGATGGTGAGCCCACTCTTTACATCAAGGTAGAAAATGGTAATATTTTGATTGTTGTCTTGTATGTTGATGATTTAGTTTTTACAAGGGATGATGATTTCGTCATTGCTAATTTTAAAGAGGCCATGAAAAGAGAGTTTGAAATGATGGATTTAGGTCTCTTCAGGTATTTTCTAGGCATAGAAGTAAAAAAAATGCATGATGGTATATTTATCTCAAGAGAAGTATGCAAATGAGATCTTGATGAGATTTAGAATGCTCAAAAGAAATCCTGCACCAACACCAACAGTTGTAGGTCTAAAGTTGAGCAAGGAAGATTGCAGCAGCAATGTGGATCCAACCATGTTCTAGTTAGAAGCTTGATGTAGTTGACTGCAACTAGGCCAGATATTTTGCATGGAGTGAGTCTTATTTATAGATTTATGGAGACTCCAAGGGACACCCATTAACAAGCTGGTAATATAATCCTGAGGTATGTGAATGGAACCAAAGGATATGGCATGTTATACACAACAACAAAAGAGTTTGGGCTATTTGGTTACACAAATAATGATCGAGCAAGAAGTTTAGATGATAGGAAGAGCACATCGGGCTATGTGTTTCATTTGGGTTCAGGAGCCATCTCATGGGCTTCCATGAAGCAACCTATTGTTTCCCTATCAACAAGTGAAGTTGACTACATAGTAGAAAATGCAACAACATGTCAAGCTATTTGGCTAAGAATAATCTTGGCAGATTTGAGAGAAGAACAAGAGGATGGAACAATAATCGTTTGTGACAATGTTTCATCAATAGCCTTGATGAAAAATCTTGTGTTTCATGGAAGAAGCAAGCACATTGAAATTAGGTATCATTTTATTGATGAATTGATTGAAAATGGTGAAATTAAAAGGAAGTTTTGCAGGTTTGAGAAATAACTAGCAAACATATTCACCGATCCATTGAGCAAAGATAGATTTGAGTGCCTAAGGAGCAGGTTGGGCGTTGTTGGTTTGGATCAGGATTGATCTTGTTGTTTTTTCGGCTCAGGATCAAGGTGGAGTGTTGGAAAATTGAATGCTCCTGAGCCTTCTACTCATCCGTCAGACCCCTTGCAGCCCTCACCTACCTGTCAAGAGCCTTTCTTATTTTGGGGATCATCCTTGTAGCTCCTGACAACTCCAGAATTAAATGGGGTAGCTAATTTTGAATTTTCATTTACTATGGTAGGTAATTTCGAATTTTGAGAGGGAATGTTTGGTTTTGGACAAAAGGAATGAAGGTAGATTATTCTACAAGTCAGAAATTTTGAAGAAGAAGTTTCCAGTAGCAGTAGTCTGTGTGTGAAGATTGTTTGTGTTAGCTCCCAATAGCTCTTGAACAGGAGCAGTTGTTTATTATTTGTAAGAGCAGTGATTGATCCAGGTCAAGCTCTATGTAGCTCTTGATAGTGAGCTCCCAGGAGCTCCTGAAGTTGTATGTTTATTTGAGAAGTGCTCCCAACAAGTTTGTGATTTGTAGATTAAGTTTAGTTTTTTTGAGTTTTATGTATTTCCTTTCTCTATTGTTATTTCTAGCTATTGAATGAAAAATAAATCTTGCATGTCTCCTCATGCTTTGATGTTTTTAGTTTTTGTATTCCCAGCTGATTGGGAAATAAAACAACAGTTTTCATTTTGTTGTCTCATTTAAAATTTCTACATAGGAATGCACGATAGTCTCATGAGGAGCAAGTTTTCATGTTCTCGATGAGGCTATGAGGTCTCTTCATGATGTAGAACTATGTGTGATTTCCCAATATAGTTTTCAACTAGCATTTGGTGCATCAATTAAAATATGTGGATGTTGGTCTGCCACTAGTAGAGGGTTTATTTGGGGTCTCAAAAATGCAACAGATGTAGTTGAGAATGATTCAGATGGTGAAGAACCTCTACCAAGTATGGTAAAAGAAGGAAGTGCATAGGTAGTTACAGTTTTTGATTGCCTCAAGTCATCCCTAATTGAGAAAATACAAGATTGGCATGAATCTAAGATCGAGGTCTCTAATAAGTTTCAGTCAGGTTTGATAGTGAAAAGATTCCTACTATTTCATGTGGGGATGCTACAAGAGATATTTTAATGGTTTTGGATGCTCTACTCAAAACAAATTCACACTCTGCGCTAGTGGATATTGAAAATAAGAATGGTTTTCAATTGTTGAATAATATGATAAAGTGATCACCCCGTGGATCTTCACTTCTTGAAGTCAACAATAAAACAATGTTTTGATAAGTGTCTTGTAGAATATCATAAAAACTCTCCTGAGGGATTGAGCATTATGGAAGGGATAGTTATGGTAGCTATAGTTGTACAGAGACTTATAGCTAAAGAATCTGACTAGATAGGGGTGATGAGGATGAAATATACTATAGAAATGGTTGTTATTTCCAAATAAATAGAAGATTACATCAAGTGTCTTCCATCAAAGTTGTATGTGAAAGATTACTAGAGGTTGTTGATTCTAAATCAGAAGTAGCTCATGAACATCCTCTAGTTGTCCTTGCTAAAGATGTGAAAGAACTTGGAAAAAGAGAGTCTACAATATATGCTCCTATTTTATCTCATTGGAATCCCATATCCACTGTTTTTTCTGTGTTGCTACTTCATAATATTTATAGAAAAGAGTTGAAACCATTTCTTGATGGGGTTTCACATCTTACGAAGGATGTTGCATCTTTACTTCTAGTAGCTAATACCCTGGAATAGTGTTTAGTAGAACTACTTTCATTTGTATGCAAAGATGGGTATGCAGTTAGTCATTACAAGCAACAGATGCCTCCTAATAGATTGATAATATATTTGGTACATTGATTATGTGGTGGATAAATGAACTCAATATCTTGGTATAATTTCAGGAATGGTTGGATGATCATGCACCATATTAAGCTATTATTCATGGTATAAATGTGGGCCTATGTATTGAAACCTTATTCCTAGTTTTTTTTTTCATAGTTGAATGTTGTTAATGTCATAAGGGAAAGAATCCCATCCAAGAAATGGCTAATAATCATCATGCACAATAAGCCCAAAGATCTATAGCCTTTTCCTTCTACTTTGCTTCCTTGAATATAAAGGTCAAACAGGTGCAGTTTTATGTATATCGACATTTTCATCAGAGCAATGGCTTACTTCCGGTTTAGTAGATGGTACTATACGTATTTGGGAGGTGAAAACTAGATGTTGTATTAAAGTTGAGGACATTAGCAAGCCCATTCACCATATTGCATGGAACCCGGTAAGATTTCTATTCTGATAATTATTGTGGATGAAGTTCTTATATTGAATATTGGTCTTGGAACTGAGGAAGATCAAGAAAAAGTTGTTGAATTATTGCAAATGGTAACACATCCCATATCAATTGACTCTTCATCTTATGATACCTCTCTAATTAACTAGACTCAACATGAAAAGTTTAATGCTCTCAACTTAATCCATTAGAAGCCAATACACTCAATATCTTGGCATCATAAAGGAGACTACTTTGAAAAGTTTCACTAGATGCTAATACCAGGGCAACACGTATTCACTAGCTATCTAAGAAGCAAGCTCAAAACACTTTCAAAAAAGTGCATGGTGATTTTGTTTATTTTCTTTTCCACCCAAGAAGACCAATTTTATTGGCATCTTCAAAAGCAACTTTGTGGACTAGCAATATATCTCTCCTTAAGATGTCTTCATGGGAGCAAAAAGAAGTATATGGACTCTGATTGGAGGATAAGGGCAGTATATAGACATAATCAATGGTATTCAAAAGTAATACAATGACCTTGAAAAATCACAAAGGAGGGAAGACCTAAAGTTAAAGGACAGTATAGCTAGACCTTAGATGAAGCAATCACCCAAATGAGCACAAGCTTGGAAGCCTCGGTAGCAAAGAACTAAAAAAGAAAGAAAACAATCATTAACCTCATGACATTCTCTATACCTTATGGGAATCAAAGGATAGTAGCAGGGAACGAAGAAGTTTTGATGTAAATTAAGGATAGTCAAGACCTTAAGAAGAACACAAGGAAGAGAGGATAGTGCAAGACCCAAGAACGATGAAAAGAAATGTTCATGATAACACACTATGAAGGGAAGAGCATGAATAAAGGCTAGACCAAATCTGAAAGGATGAATGATGAGAAAGGACAGTAGGCTAGTAAGTATGACAGTCTACAATAATACAATTGATGAAAGACAGTAGTCCCTTAAAGTTTTCATGACAATCATCCTAGTATGATGAAGAAAAAATAGACAATTACTTCAAACAAAGTCTTCAATAATGACAACCAATACAATGAATACTCATCAAAGATAACTATTTCAAGGTTAGCAACACTCTTGGCTAAGAGAAAAGGAAATCCTTATCCATAAGGGCAGAGGCATGTTCTAGGGAGTCAATAAATCAAATGCTAATGACTAAGGGAAGGTTTTAGAGATTGCAAATGTAGCTCATGATAATAAAGGGCTAGCAAGGAGAAACTTTAGAGAGTGACAGTCATATACAAGGGAATCGACATGATGAAGGAGATTAGTGACATAAGAAGATTCATTGAAGTTATTTATTGCAAAATGAAATTGGTCTTCAAGATAAGAAAATGGTGCATAAATGACCTTATAGTGGTGGTATGAAAGCCTTAATGATGACAAGGATACATGAATCAAATGAAAAACTACATGTCGAAAGGACTCTGAATTTGTTGAAGAATTTTGAATATAACCTTAGATAATGCACTATGAAATGATGTAATATAGACTTCATCAAGAAAAGATAGTGACTGAGGTAAGGAATATGAGCTTAATATGAGAAGGATTGTGATGAAATGTAGTAGGAATCCATGGTTAAAGGATAACATGAAAATCATATAACAATGAATAGGCAATACATGACAAAGGGAAGACCTAACATGACAGAGGACAATCCAAATTTGAGTATAGGTCTAAATTTTGTAGCCTATGATGATCAAAGGAGATGATAAGTTATCCAAGCAATAGAATGAGCTATAAAAAAAATGCATCAATTGGTAAACCTGTGAGTTAACATATGCAAACTCTTGAAGGCCTAATTATCTTCATGTAGCTCACACACACATCATCATGCAAAAGTTTTCTCAAGATAAGGGGAGTTTAGTGTCCTTCGTGCTCAGTTGTCAAGAGATTAGAGGTATTTTAGGCCTACTTAAGAGGCCCATATGGATAAAGTTGGATTTTAGTGGAGTTTGAGGCCAAAATCATGCATTTTGAGGTAGTTTGGAGTTCTAAAATAGAGGCTTTTTTGCCTTGTATATCCAACATTTGAAAGTTTCATGCAAATTTATTGATGACATAAATTCCAATCACTTTCATGCTTTTTATAAAGATTGGTTCAGGTTGAGTTGGGGTAGTTGTATGCAATGTCATGCAAAGGTCAACAAATCAATAGTTCAATTAAGGTTTTCTTCACCAAAGTTTGCATGTTTTACTTCCAGTTTCACATCTAGTTCATCAAATAATCCAAGCTTGACATCTTCCACAAGGTTCAACCTCAGTTACCTGAAGAGGTCTTCTATAAGACAAGGATTTTAGCCCTTTTTGGAGAAGTTATTTCATTCCTCTTTCTACTTTATGAAAAAGAAAAGGATTGTAACTTATTTTGAGATCATAGGGTAACAATTTTATGTAGTTCCAATTAGTATTTTTAGATTTGTATTAGCAGAAAATTTTATTATTTCAATAAAAGTAGCATATTTTCCTTCTCTAAATTATTTTTTTAAGTGCTTTGTGAATGATTTGATCTAATTTTTGTGATTATCAATGTAAAATCCTTGAATTATGTCTCATTGCATAATATTTCATACTAGAATAAGAAAAACTCATATAGGTTGAATAGATTGTGTTATCTCTTTCAACAGTTATAGTTGTGAAATTTTTGCATTTTTCCTTTAAAAAATGTGAAAACAACCTTATATGAAACATTGTTGTGCGAGCTTGTGAAAAATGAGTTGTGCATAGGGTAAAGCTGATTTTTTTGAGAGATGTTGTAAGTTGAAGCAATGGGTATAAGTCTTAGATTTTTTGTGAATCACCTTTTAGGATCAACAATCTTTAACTTTTAGTTCTTCTTCCCCTTTTCATAATCAAGGAAATAGTTTTTAGGAGGTTCATCAAGGGAACCAACCCTCTCTAGAGGTTCATCTTCACCATATGCAACCCATGGCTTGAAAATGATAAAATGTTTCATAGGATAGCAAATTTTGACACACATTTAGGGTTCAATCCTCATGAGAACAATTACATGGTCATTTTTTTCAAAATAAAATCACTATATGTTATGGAGACAATCTTATGGATAGCTACCTAAGCCAATTTACCAAGCTAAGGAAAATATCTTGGTCAAGGATTATATTCATTAATTATAAAATTTATCTTTAAGAGTGAATAATGTAGTAGAGAAAATTTGAAGGCATTATTCTCAATGGATTTATAGGATGACATCAAATATGAGGTATGCATGTTTCACCAAAATTATTTGTCCCATGAAAATTATTTATCCCATGAAAATTATTTATCCCACACAATTCTTATTGAAAGGAATTTAGAGGAAATATTTTTGTCCAATAGAAGGAAAAGTTTCACAAACATAAGAGATAGAAGCATACACACAATCACTTCCTCAACCTATTATATTGATGCCACAAAAAAATGAAGAGAAGAGAGCAAGAGGGTTATGTTTCAACTATGATAGAGAAGAAAATTAACGACATAAATATGTAAAAAAAAATGCTCCATATTAAAAGGACAAGAGAGGAAGAATATTATAAAGATAAAATGCTATAATTTGGAAATAAGCCAACTAAGGAACTAAGAAACTACCAACCAATTATTTTTACATGCGCTCTCAAGTTTAAACACGCCACAACTATCAATGTATTGATTTTATTAAATAAAGAGAGTAAAAATACTGATAGACTCAAGAAACACTCATTATCAATAAAATATGGCTATGCATCTAAAAGTCTTATTTATCTAGCTCCAAAATTTTAATTCTTCATTGTAGATGGGATTACTATTAGTTTTGATTATGATAAAGATGGGAAGGGCTTATACCCATCAAAGATCAACCATAAAGGAAAAATAAAAGACAAATATTGCCAGTGGTGATAAAAGGAAAAGAAATGAACAAGACAAGTCTCCCAAAAAATAAGGAGAACAATGAGACCAACACAACTTTTTACCAAAGTGAGTAATTGAAAACAAGTTTTGAAGGGGGGCCCAAAACCCCTAATAAAGATTCACATCTTGATTGAACCAATGAAGATCTTGAATGAAGGGAAACCAAAACCCCCTTACAACAACACCCAACTTCTCCTACAAAAACCATCGCCACCTCAATAGGATAAGTAGAAGAAGAATTAAAACCCCAGAATCTCCCCAAAATAATCTCCAATTCAATAGGAGAAGTTAAAAAGAAAGTTAGCGTAAGAAAAGATATCCTTAAAGAAGCCAAACCCTAGGTAGAGAGAACCCCAACATTAACCATGAAACCAGTGTTAACCAAAATACCAAGGGCCTTTGAGTCAACCAGCACAAACATGGGACATCCCACCAAAATCCAACCAAACAAAAAAGGGGAAAGGGAAACAATAACACTACCCCCAAAACTACAATAGAGGATTCCAACACCAACACATAAGTGATTATTTGCACCTCCCGTAGTAGGAGAAATCAATCTCTAGATCTTTGGAGTCAACATCTTCCTCAACAAAAACCCACACATGATGCAACATAAAATTTGGATCATAATAGGAATAACCTTTAATAGAACTAAGTAATCAAAAGGTTCTCCAACGGACACAAAGGTTGGACTATCATTTTAGATGGAGGCCATGAACTTCCTCCCAAAAAACATATTGATGTAGACATAGAATTAAACTTGTATATCTCTCACCCTCTCCACATTTACCTAAAACATAACTTTAGTGAAAGCTAGAAAAATTATGTGCTTATGATAGTGACCCAAAAATTCACAACACCCTATTCCACCAAGGTCAGGATTTCTATGACATAACCCACAACACCACTCTGACAGTGATGAATACAATAAAAGTAGAATGCCTCTAGGAAGAAACCATAGATCCTCCAAGGAAATAGGGAAAGATCACTTCATCCATAACCCAAGAAACCATAAAAGTATCTCAATAGAGCCAACCAAAGGCACAACCCAATCAACATCCTTAGAATAGGAAACACCTTCACCCTTGAATTTTTCAAAAAAAAAAAACTACCTCCCCCACTCCTCTTCCCACCAATCTCCATGCTTGAGATGGATTTATGAAATCCACATGATATTGTTCGTAGAGAGAAATTCTAAGTGAGAAAACTCAAAAGACAAAGCTAGATCAACAACTGTAGAAAATAGTAGGCACCCCCAAGAGACCAAGAAAGAAAAAATAATGAACATCAAAGCTACACCATTCAACACAACTTCTCCTCCACTACTCAGATCCTATCAATTGCATGGGAGGGAAACCAAAGTACCCGCGTAGCCAAAAAAATGGTCCCCTCCACTAGTGCCCAATACCATCCATCCAAGTTGTGAAACCACAAAATAAATGAGAAATAGGAAACAAGCATCTGTATCACCATCTGAGTTTGCATCATCCTCACCATTGCCTTCAAAGGATTTCAAAATCACTCCCTTTCTCTACTAATTGCCCATAGCATAACTATTATGGGGTTACTATTAGTTTTTCAAGGAAATGTCACATCATTAAGTTATCCATGGTATATTTTCATATTGATTGTCTAATTTTTTCTATCTCCATCTACACATTAGCTATTATTTTGAAAATATAGTGGATTACTATTTTGGAAATAATTAGATGAACTTGCAAGATTTATTCATTCACTTTCACTTAGAGGGAAGGATAATAGAACTAAGATGGTTGTGTACAATGAATCTATTAGTGGTAATCTCTCACAAAATGTAAAAGATACTTCTAAAGGGATAAAATGGATTTATGGCCCAATTAATTGTATTATAAGTATATCACTAAAAGGATTCTCTAATATTAGATCTACAACTAGTTATAGGAAAGAACTCAATAGTTTTTTATAATTTTAAAAAGTATAGCATCATAAAGGATATCATGATCATGTCATTCAACTAATATTAGGGATCCAACCACCCAACATCATGCCCTATAGGTATCCATATGTACAATAATGTCATATTGAGAAGATAGTTTAGGAGATGGTAGAGGCTAATGTTATTATTTATAATCAAAGTGCTTACTACTTTCCTACGGAAATGGTGTACATGAAGGATGACACTTGAAGGATGTTTCCTAATTATAGAGAGCTCAAAAATTATATCTCAAAACATTTATTATATTAATTGATTATTTGTTAGATGAATTTAGTGGTATGGATTATTTTATAAAATATATTCTTCATTCAAGTTATCATGAAATCCAAATTATAGATGAGGATGTACATAAGAAAAAAAAATTAACCCATGAGGGCCACCAAAATTATTTTTAATTCCCTTTGGTCTCACAAATGTACCATTGACATTTCAAAACTTTATTGAATCTATCTTCAACCCATTTTTTTTTTATTTTTATATTTTTTATGACATCTTAGTCTATGTAAAACTTGGGAGGAACACTTCACTAGTAGAATTTGGCAAATAAATGACTAAGTGACTAAAACTTTTAGTCACAACAACTAAAAATGACTAAATTATACTCATTTTTTACAACTTGGCTATAAATGAGTAAATAAATGACTAATTTGGTTGCTGACTAAAAAATTATTTAGTCAGAAAAATAAAAATGACTAAATAGTTAGTCATCAAATCCAAAGTAGACAATTTTTTTTTAAAACTATTCGGCCAAATATTGGCATGATGTATTCATGTGTGCGATGTATTGGCATGATTATTCAGGGTATGTGTAGGATCATGATGGGCCAAAAAGTGGCGATATGTAAGTGATATGATGGCCCATGTGCCTGATGACTTTCTTTTTACCCAAAATTGATGAAACGAAAAGGGTTATTAAAGGAGATTCTTAGCTTTCCACCAATATAAATTATGCTTTACTTTGAATTTAATAACTAATTATTGTTCATTTTCTATTTGAATTATGACTAAAGTCCTGATTGATAGGCTGATTGAAAAACATCTATAGTTTTGAAATGGTGTCACATTTTTTTAATCTAAAACTTGTGTCACATTCTATGCTTCACATACTATAGGATAAAAACAAAAAAGAATTGAATTTCATGAAATTTTGACCAAGTTAAGGTGGTCAGACATATGAGTTTTTATATTTTTTAAAAGTTGTAATAAAAAAAGCATAATTAATTATTTACTTGGAAAAAAATTACAAAAAAATATGCTTCACATTGGGACATGAGTGCTCTACTTATATCTAAAATATTATCATTTTATTGTGGTTAGGGTGAATAAACAAACACCTACTTCTTATTTTTCCCTGAAATTTAAGTACTACTGCATTGAAATTTCAAATTTTCACCAAATAGATTTTTTGATTTTTTAAATAAACCTAGTAGTTTAGAAACTACATTCAATTTGCTACATATTCTATTTTTACATGTTTTTGAAATAATATAGATAATTTATTCAATTTTTTACATCAAGTTGTCTAACTCTGATTTTTTTGAATTTTATTGCCACTTAAGGGCCTATTTTTTCCATGATGATCCTGCACATGCCTGTCATGTTCATTGTAGATTCATTCATCTCACTTGACCTCACTTCATTCATTCATTGTAGACCTTGCTTCATTCGTTAGCCTGATATGAGGTGTTTTGATCAATAGCTACTTGCGTGGGTGATAAGGATTTGGAGAGGATGTGGTGATTTCTGAAAAGGTGGGCAAGGGAAAGTAATTCAGAGTTTGTTGCACCGAGGCCCTCTATAGCGAAATCGGATTTGGGGACACCCTCTGCAGCAAATTCAGAGGTAATTTGAAATCCTCATTACATTAAACACAAATTTGAAATGCTCATTACAAACTACTGCTCTTAATAATGTTCTTTTACAATCTTGCCAATATTCTACTTCATAATATGCTCGAGCTAAATATAATAAAATTTTGGTGTTAGTGCCAAATTAGAATTTCCTCAAACAATTTTGATACATTTTCACTACAAGCACAAACTATCCTTGTGCAAAGTAAACATGTGCTATATTTACCCACACATCGGGCATTTGAACAAAGATGTTTCCTACTACAACTTCTTGTACCTATGTAAAAATTTCCTTTGCAATATCAAATTGACCCCTTTCAGCTAGCACAATGGCTGCCTCATTTGTAGCATAAACATTTCCTGGTCACACTTTACAATATAGTTCTCTAGCCTTCTCAATATTTTGTGCTTCTGCCTTTGGATCCCTCCTCTCATTGTGAAAAGATGCAAAATAATTCCAATTTCCAAGTGGAATTCAACATAAGAATTATTTGCATCTGATTCACTTTGTTCAACTTTAATTGTTTCTTTTCTTTAAGCTAATCATCTATTTTTAGTTCTATTTTTCCAAGCATAGATAAAGCATTTGATGAGTTTTTATACACCTTAAGTGCATCCCCAATCAATTCTAGGCTTAGTTGGATCTCATTCCAAGCCTGAGCCATGGCTACAAGATGTAGATATGCATCCACATAATTAGGAAACTTGAACAATATTAGCCTATATAAAAGATTTTTTTTTCAGTATCATGTAGTTGTTCAAACAACCTAGCAAGATTAAATAGTGTTGTGACTTTATCCCATGGTAACTCAAGTGAAACACCACCTTCTTCTAGTTGATGGAAGAATTTCACATCCTTAAAGAGCATGGGAAAAATTGCAAAATTAGCATTGGGGCTTTTATTTATGAATTCAACCCAAACACAATTTCCTAATGCCTCCATCAAATTTTGTTGAGCCAACTCTAGTTCATCACACTCTAAATGAAGAACCCCAATGTTGTTTAACAATTGAATGGGTACTTATTCTCTGCTCTTCTTCATAAGAGAATTTGGCATCTTAAGAGAATCTAAGGTTGTATTAGGTTCTAACGATATTAATAACTCACCCATCTTGATAAATGCATGAGCATCAGGTGGATCTATGTGAGTTTCCTTTCTTAAAATTTCCAATTCCTTCTATGCTAGCCCTTGCTCACACATATATATGGCCTACAAATTTTACGCTCTCATAGTTCTCAGGGTGGACCTACAAAACCTTTTCAAAATTTTGAGAGAGAACTCTTACAATCTCCCAGCTGCAAATGAACCTATCCACAAAATCTTGTGGCCTATAGCTTTCCTTGACAAGTGGTGTCATAATCACCTTTACTATGATAAGATCATGAAAAATTATCATATGAATGAGATTTCATGAGAGGGTGATCAGTTGAAACAAGAGCTATCTCAGCCAACTATTTCACAAGAAAATGTTGCCCTATAGTGATGAAAAAATGGTTTACTAAATGATTCAATGCCATTGCAGAGTACAGATATAATTCAAAGGCTCTATGCATCTTTTCCATTCCTTCATGAACACTACCTTTTTCACTAACAATGAGAATACTACAAGTAAAAAATGCACAAAATTGACCACAAAGATTTGTGTAGAGGCAAAACATCATTTCCTAATGCCTCCATAAAATTTTGTTGAGCCAACTCTAGTTCATCACACTCAAAATGAAGAACCCCAATGTTTTTTAATAATTGAATGGGTACTTCTTCTCTTCTCTTCTTCAGAAGAGACTTTGGTGTCTTAAGAGAATCTAAGGCTGCATTGGGGTTTGATGATATTAATAACTCAACCATCTTGATAGATACATGGGCATTAGGTGGATCTATACGAGCTCCCTATCTTAAAATTTTCAAATCCTTCTCTGCTAGCCCTTGTTGAGCATATATATGGCCTAAAGCTTTTAAGCTCTCACAGTTCTCAGGGTGGACCTCCAAAACCTTTTCAAAATTTGAGAGAGAACTCTTAAGATCTTTGAGCTTCAATTGAACCTATCTACAAAATCTTGTGTCCTCTAGCTTTCCTTGACAAGTGGTTTCATAATTACCTTTACTATGATAAGATCGTGCAATATTATAATATGAATGAGATTTCATGAGAGGGTGGTTAGTTGAAACAAGAGATGTCTCTGTCAGCTGTTCCACAAGAAAATTTTGCCTTGTAGTGAAGAAAAAATGGTTTTCTAAATGATTCAATGCCATTGCAGAGTACAAGTATAATTCAAAGGCTCTACACATATTTTCCATTCCTTCATGAACACTACCTTTTTCACTAACTGTTAGAATCCTACAAGTAAAAAATACACAAACTAACCACAAATATTTATGTAGAGGTAAAACATCATTTCCTAATGCCTCTATAAAAAAAATTGAGCTAGCTCTAGTTCATCACACTCAAAATGAAGAACCTCAAGTTTATTTAACAATTGAATTGGTAATTCTTCTCTTCTCTTGTTCAAAAGAGACTTTGGAATCTTAACAGAATCTAAGGTTTCACTAGGGTTTGATGATATTAATAAGTCACCCATCTTGATAAATGCATGGGCATCATGTGCATCTATGCAAATTGCCTTTCTTAAAATTTCCAAAGCCTTCCCTATCTTCCCTTGTTGAGCATATATATGGCCTGCAAATTTTAAGCTCTCATAGTTCTTAAGGTGGACCTCCAAAACCTTTTAAAAATTTGAGAGATAACTCTTAAGATCTCCTAGCTTTAACTAAACCTATCCATAAAATCATGTGGCCTCTAGATTTCCTTCACAAGTGGTGTCATAATCACCTTTACTATGATAAGATCATGCAGTATTATACTATGAATGAGATTTCATGAGAGGGTGGTTAGTTGAAAGGCTCTACGCATATTTTCCATTCCTTCATGAACACTACCCTTTTCACTAACTATGAGAATACTACAATTAAAAAGTGCACAAAACTGACCACAAAAATTAAATTTTGCATTTAAAATAGCAAAATTTCCAAAAAATGCATTGAAAACCTACAAAAAAATGAAAACCTAATTTTCATGCCAGAAAAAACATGAGACCATAGCTTGTAGCTTACTATTATGCTTTGATAGATTTTTTCCAAGCATCCATAGCTTTTTTGAAATAACCTATTTTAGGCTTTTAGCCATAGCAACAAGGTAGTGAATTGTTTGATAAAATGCTTTGGTACACATGCATGGAAAATGTGGTAGCATAGAAAAGGCAATGAAATTTGGAAAAAATTCCTCAAAGAAATGTGGTCTCATGGTGATGGAATTCCATGACAAGCAAATTGTTTTGGATTGACATGGCATTCCATCACCATAAGACCATATTTCTTTGAGGAATTTTTTCAACCAGTTCACTGCCTTGTCTATTATATTACTTACTATTATGCTTTGATAGATTGTTTCCAAGCATCCTTAAATTGTTCGAAAGCACTTGGTTTAGGCTTTTAGCCATAGCAAAAAGGCACCAAACTATTTGATAAAATGCTTTGGCAGACATGTATGAAAAATGTGGTAGCATAGACAACATAGTAATTATTTTGAAAAAATGCCTCAAATAAATGTGGTCTCATGGAATACCATGACAAGAAAATGCAATTGGTAGCTACTCCTAGTTATTAGTTATGCAATGTGAAGTAATTGCATAACTGCTTAGGTTGACTTTGTAAATACTATATTTTAATTGAAATTTTGTCATCTATCAACATCTAGTTATTAGTTATGCAATGTGAAGTAATGCTTTGATTTTGAATTATGTGCAATGCAATGTAATCATAAATTTGAAAATAAACTACAAAAATCTATTCTTTACAATTCATTAGTTAAACTCTCTATTTTATTTTCTCTCTATAACTCTATTGCTATGGAAATGCCTTTCAATTAAAAAAATAGTTTTTGTCTCTTAGTCTACAATTTTTTGTTTCTATGTGTAGAAAATTATAGATGGATCAATGTCAAAGGTTGAAATACTATGCATTTAATGAGAGTGACATGGATGAATATCCATGTCCATGTAATGACTCTCTTGGTGGAAAGGTGAAAAAAAGAAGTCAGATTTATCGACATATGATAAGATATGGGCATAGTGGTATAAGCCCTTGGAATGCCAATTATTACAAATATATGATAGAACGGTAGAGTGTGAGAGATGAAGAGGCAAAAAACATAGATGAAGTGACACCAAACATAGATGAAGTGGCACCAAACATAGATGAAGAGGTAGCAGTGTTAGATAAAGGTTTGAAGTTTATAGAATGTTGAAGGAGGGTCTAAATGATGATTGGGCCAAATTGGCAGAGGAGCCTTCAAATCCTTTGTATTCTAATTTTAGTTTAAGTCATTTGACAAAAATCCTTCAAATTCTTAACTTGCAAGTGGTGTTTGGTTGGATAGATGAGAGTGTAGATCAGTTATTGGCATTATTAAGTTCATTGTTACCACTTGACTCAACATTGACAACAAAACGAAGTCAATGTAGAAAGGAAATCCCTAAGCTAGGCTTAGGGTATGAAAAAATCAACACATGTGTGAATGGTTGTGTATTATTTCACAAGAATCTTAAAATGTTGAAATCAACTATGGTTTCTAGAAAGGTTCTTCACCATTTTCTAGTAATCCCATAATTACTCTGAATGTATAGGTGTAGAGACATTGTTAAACTTATGCAATGGCATGACCAAAATAAGAGCACTAATGGAAAACAACATGTCCCTGATTCTAAGACATGGATGAAATTTGATAACAGATGGCCTATTTTTTCTCAAGATCCTCGTAATATAAGTTTGGGTTTGTCTCTAGATGGGGTGAACCCATTCTCAGATCAAAGTACTAAATGGTCAACTTGGCTAGTGCTTTTAATAAATTATAACTTTCCTCCATGGTTAGCAACTAAATCATTTTTCTTAATGCTATCATGGGTATATGTAAGATCATCATGGAAAAAATAGGCCCTTAAGTGGCGATAAAAATTCAGAAAATCAGAGTTAGGAAACTTGGCATAAAATAATGAATAAGTTATCTATATTATTTCAAAAGTATGTAAGAATAGAATCTGTAGCAAATTGAATGTAGTTTCTAAAATACTAGGTTTATTTAAAATAAATAAAAATCTATTTGGTGAAAATTTAAAATTTCAATGCAGTAGTACTTAAATTTTAGAGAAAAAATAAGAAGTAGGTGTTTGTCTGACCACCCTAACCACAATAAGATGATAATATTTTTTTATATTATTTTAGATATAAGTAGAGGAATCATGTCCCAATGTGATGCATAGTTTTTTGTAATTTTTTTCCTAGTAAATAATTAATTATGACTTTTTTATTATAACTTTTAAAAAATATAAAAACTTGTATGTCTGACCACCTTAACTTGGTCAAAACTTCATGAAATTCATATTCTTCATTTTTAATCCTATAGTTTGTGAAGCATAGAATGTGAAACATGTTTTGGATTCAAAAAATTTGATAATTTTTGAAAGCTATAGATATTTTTCAATCAGCCTATCAATCAAGACTTTAGTCATAATTCAAATAAAAAATGAATAATAATTATTTATTAAATTCAAAATAAAGCATAATCTATTTTGGTGGAAAGTTGAGAATCTCCTTTAAAAACCCTTTTCATTTCATCAATTTTGGGTAAAAAAAAAGTCGTCAGCCACATGGGCCATCATATCACTTACATATCGCCACTTTTTGGCCTATTATGATCCTGCACATACCCTCATTGATTTACCAGGAAAGAAAAGTGTGACTTCAAATACAATTGATGTTTATCTAGAGCCATTATATGATGAGCTAATGGAATTTTGGAAAGGAATTGAAGCAATTTAATCTTTTAGGGATGGTCATTCGATCAAATTCACTTTAAGATCTTCCTTATTGTTTACGATTCATGATCTTCCTACATATGGCACTTTGTTTGGTCTTAGTCTTCATGAATAACATGGATGTCTTGCTTGAAACTTTAAGGATTTTGTGAGGCACTCAAGAAGTTTGCATAAGTGTATTTATTGTGGACATCATGCTTTTCTTAAAATGGATCATCCATATCGTCAACAAAAAACATGGTTCAATGGAAAAGAAGAGAACTGTGAAGCACCATTGCTAATAACAGGTGATTACATTATTGAGAATGGACAATAAGGAATGTCATTTACTGAAAAATGATGGGATTTCTGGTAGTAGATATGATCCATGTAATAAAATTAGTATAAAATGTTTGTGCATATTCTAAGTTGCCATACTTTAAGGATATAGCCATTAGGCATACTATTGAATTTATGCATAGTGAGAAAAATATAGCCTATGCTATTATAGAAACTCTTTTTGGTGCTTTTGATACTATTTCATCACATGAAGAGTTTTGACAACTAAAGACTTGTCGAAATATTTTGGTTGAAGAATATATGATGATGAAAAATATAGAAAACCTAGTGCTCCTTATGTTTGGACAAAGGAACAACATGCACAATTCTTACAGTTGATGTCTCAGAATCACTTTCCCACTGGATATGTAAGTAGTAGTATTATAGGCCAAAATGACATTAATGGCTTAAGAGGCCTGAAGACCCATGACTATCATGTCATAATGGATAATATTTTACCTATTATAGTAAATATATTAAGTTTGGAAAAGGGGACAAGATTGGCAATTATAACATTGGGCCTAATATTAAAGAGAATGAGTTTACATGTATTATATCCTTCAAAATTTGATAGTTTGAGGGAGGAGTTTGTTGAAGTCCTTTTTCTATTGGAACAAGAATTTCAACCAACAATCTTTAAGAACAATATGGATGTATCCTATAGAATGATATATGGAGGTTTCAAAAAAAATTATTTGTACTAGGGAAAAACTAGAAGGCAACATGTCTGAGGGATATTCAATGCAAGAGGCCATGGGATTTTCCATAGAATATATGAAGGATTTTTAAAATGTCAATCATTGTGTATGGTATGATGACAAAGAAGACACAGTTGCACATGAAGTATTGGAAGGAAATGGATGTCGCTTGAAGTTATCACATTAAGAAAGAAGTGTGATACATGCCTATATTCTTCAAAACACATCTTCATTTGATAAGTGGTGCAGGTAAAAAAAAATAACACAATAATTTATATACTCAATTGCATTTACACATTTATATTATCAATCTTACTATTTATAAATTAATATTCTATGTATAAAATATGAAGAAGATAATCAATCTTGGATGCAACATCAACCTCAAAGGCACAAATGTCATGTTGATTTGATTGGAGGTGATTCTTTTCCAAAATTTGAAGAATGGGTTGCTAATGTAGTCAGGGATGCAAAAGAAGAAGGTCAAGATTTAACAATGGAGGAAAGTGAGCTTTCACAATCTCCACATTTATTGTCTACATGTTTCAGTGGAATGTGGGCCTATGGTAGTCATTTAAGAGTGGAAGAAAAAGATA
The DNA here is from genome assembly GCA_007115665.2 of Sequoiadendron giganteum. Lineage (NCBI taxonomy): Eukaryota > Viridiplantae > Streptophyta > Pinopsida > Cupressales > Cupressaceae > Sequoiadendron > Sequoiadendron giganteum. Next base: position 611,951,410 of record CM021106.1, read on the forward strand.
AAGGGAAGATAAATTTTGATTGTGTTGTTAGTGTTGAATTTCTTCATGAAACTATGAAGAAATTTTATGTTGGATTCATCCAACAAATTATTTTAGTGGAATATGGTGAAAATAGTCCTATATTATTAAAATTTAAGTGGATCTAACCATCTGCAATACAATTTGATGAGTATGAATTTATGCGTGCAAATAGAAGACAAATTTTGTGAGAGATGGATGAGCTGTATGTTTCCCCTCTTCAAATCAACCAATCATTTCTAATTGATGATGTAAGAAGCCCAAGATGGTCGTATTCCATTCAAATAGAGTCTCATTCAAAATGAAAAATCATGGAAGTTATTGATATAATGCCTAATGGGCAATATGTTAATTTACAAGAAACATCCGAAGAAGTGGATGAAGATGATGATGGAGTGTTTGAAGAAGACATTTTGATTACCAATGAAGAGCTTGGGAGAGAAAATGCATTGAATGTCATAGATGAGGATGAGGAACAAAATCAAGCAAATGCAGACACGAATGATTAGGATTTTGATCTTGTTGGAAATGCAGATGATTATGATGATGTTTTGTCACTTTAAGAGGTTAGCTTGTCACCCAAACTTTGGTTATATGTATGGTGTAATTTATCAAAATTTGGTTATATGTATGGTGTAATTTATTATTCGATGTAATAAAGATCTAAGTATAGATATGCTTATTCACTATTATTTTATTGATACATTTTTGAATGTAATCATAATTATTTTTTTGGTACATTGCATACAAAACATGAGATGTTCACTGCTAATTTGAAGTGCATTTAAAGTTAGGTTCAGTCATTCTTCTTAGTTTTCTTAATTTGGTTAAAAATTTGAAATTAATTTTGTTTAGTTAGAATATAACTTCTTGTATGTCCTATATGTTTTCTAGATGCAAACATATAATGAAAATCTATGATTTAATAATACATATAGATTTATTAACATTAGGTGAACTAAGCCTCCCCATTAAAAACAAAGAAATGATCTCTCATTCTTACTGACACTGAAAAATAAAACTGAGAGACTGCAGAATTAGAAAATTATTCAATATCTTCATTAAAATGATATCTAAAATATTGCATTCATAATAAAATCCAATACCACACTACCACAATAGTCAATAGATGTATGTGTGGGATAGTGGGATATATAGGTCAATGTACAAATTCTTACTACAATACCATGGAAACCAAATATGAATATCGTGGGGTGGTAGTGAGGACATGTTAACAACTAAAGTAAACTGCAGCCTCGCAAGGGATAAATAGTGACACTATGGTATGGTGGTGAACAATCACTCTACCAATAGAATTAACCTGCTATCTCATGGGAGTCCAAAGGGGTGTGCATGAGGTGGAGGTACTACTACCACTACCTTGTCGTGGTCTTGATATGATAGAGCAGTATGGTGGTGAACAGTCACTCAACCACTAGAATTAAACCTTCATCCCATGAGAGTCCAAAGGGGTGTGTACAGGGTGGTGGTACTGCTAGTGCTAACCCACGGCTATCTTGAAATGACCAAGTAGTATTTTGACACAAGCTACCAAAGTATTAAATGATTACACCGTTCAATTTCCCAAGATCAATGACATGTATTCAAACTCAAAATATGGGAAAATTTTGAAATATTTTGCATGAATTCACATTAATAATGAGGTGATCGAGCTCAAAAGTAAATATTACTTGGGACTTGATGAATTTTTGGCAATCATTCATAAAGCTTAGCGTACTGGAGGCAAGGGAGTTCAAGCGAGAAAACTCTACAGCTATTATTTTGTCGGGTAAGTTCACAAAAACCCTTTGTAGCAAGTGTATAAGAACTTTAAATTTTCTTCTACAAGTAGACACTTAAAACATCAAGTAGGAGTAAATTCTTCATCATTCCACTCAAAAGAAGTCAACTTGTGAGTAAAAACGAAGAGTCAATAGTTTCTAAATCAAAGAAGAGGTCCCTGCAACAATCCATTTTAGATGTGTTACCTAATTTTGTAGACAAAGGATCCAAAAAGGTGTTTAAAGATACAACACATGGATGTAGAGACCAAATTATCCCTATCTCAAGGAGGGATCTATTTTGGTACTTCCATAAAAAAAGGGCTGAGAAGATTCCAGTTTCGAATCCTTGGACCTTAGATTTGGCCAAATTGATAGTCTCAAATATCTTTGTAGATGTTGAGTTTATTAAAGTATTGGAACAATATTATCACTGGACTACCAAGACTATAAGAATGTCAAATACTTCACCATTAGTGGTGCTAGCTAAAGAATTAATTATAGTGTTTTATGTTAAATAAGCAAGCGACCATTAAGATTGACTTGGACAAAAGTGAGGAGGATTATAGGAGATTGAGAAAAACCTATAGGAGTGATGAACTTCCTTTACACATGAAAAAGGGTGTAAACAATAGTAGGATACCTATCTCCCCCTCCTAAAATGAGCCATTTATCATAGAATAATTACAAGTATATTTCAAAAGAACTTATTTTTCTTTGTGCCAAGAGCTTGGAATAGATGCTCAAGAGAGGATGTCAACCTATCTCATGATGATGGAAATGAGGATATAAAATCTTGAATTCAACATTGAGTATAAATTTTCTGCTAAAATTGAGAAAGGGCTACATGAGGGATTTTTGCAAGTAAGAGAGAACTTAGCTCCCATCACTTTCAAGAAATACTCTTTTTTGTGTCATTTAATATTTTACCAAAATAGAAATAGATGGACTAAAAGAATGTGTTTTCGAATGACTAATGATGAAGGGAATAGGTTGCCTGTACAAAACTGGTGTTACATCTAGGATAGTAGATGTAAAAATATTGATATGTAATACTTCATGATGATTTCATAGTAAAGGTCATGGCCACTCTCGGTCATATTTCACCAATATTTTCTAATAAAATCATGCAAGTATTAAGACCTTTAGCATTAAAGCCAAAGCAAGGACACAGTCACAATTTCGGTGACTAGTTCTTCTTATCAGACCAAACAGTTATAAGGGTCTATGGATGTCCTCAAGCCCCAAATTTTTTACCTAAATTTGTTTATATTCAAATTGTATTTTTAGAATTTATGTGGAAAATATTATGGATGGAGCAAAATGTTATGAAAAAACAAAAAAAGAGGACATTCCTCCTTGACCTAACTCAATGTGAGGAACTATCTGTAGGGTCTAACACTATTGAAGAACTACTAAAACTATTTGAAGATGTGTTATTCATTGAATTCACGAGGAGAAAGGGTCTTTGATCTTGAAGGGCATATTAATTTTATAAAGTAGACACTTCTCACTAAAGCTGGAATTACCCATGTAATGGATTACAAATAAGATGTAATAAGAAATTTCTTTACACATGTTGAAGTTTTCAGAGGAAGAGGAAGTGGGAAATCATAAAGAGGCTTGCGGAGGAGAATAATAAAAGGGACACTAGATTCCAAGGATTCTATGTTGAAGAAAAGGATCCTATCAAAAGGATGAACATAATAAATGACAAATTTGAAAGATTATATGTTGAACAAGAAAAGAAACTTGAGGGTTAGTCTTCAAAAACCTCCAAGCTGCCCATCAAACCAAGTGGTATTGTAATCATAGAGCCCCTACTAGACACTGCCACAATACAATCAGAAGCATGCCCTGAGCAACCATGTCCTGAAAGGAAGAAGACACATGGAGTGGCCCCCTTAGTGGCATATGAAATAAGTGGAGTAGGGGATACTAAAGAGGTAGCCAATGTACTTTTGAATTTTAAAGATGATGAAGTTGATCAGCCACCGCCTAAGCTTGCAACTGATGCTCACAAACCAGAAGAAAGTGTGGATGTACATGGGCATAATGATCAAGAAGTGCATGATGATGAAAGGGTGATTGTTTCCCTTATATTTATTGAAGATGATTAATTTATTCAAACTCTCGAGTTTAAGGATTTTTGGTTTAAGATGAAAATGAAAGAATTTGAGGAGAGACTCCAAATTAATAAGATGGGCACTAAGGATTCACATCATGGTGAGATTGGTTCCTAGCCACTTGAAGAACTCAAGATTAATGAAATTACTGTTAGCCCCCAAGAAGCAAGAAAATTGGTCTTAGAAATCAATATACTAATTATTCCTAGGATGGAGTTAAAAAATATATTCTTACTAGATCAGGTAATAATGCAAGAAGATCCCATGTTGGTTTCTAAATTCAATTCAGATGAGGGAATGAGTGACACAAGTTACATCCAAGACTTGAAACCCTATCCTTTTGGACAAAGCAAAAAAGAATAGAAAAACCAAGATTGCTTGATGTTGTAAAAGAAATGAGGTTTTGTCATGGTAAAGACACTTCAAGACACATCAACATTGGAGGAAGCTAATATGACAATGCACTCAACAGTGTTTACTAGGGATGTGGTTAAAGCTATGGAGCTTAGATTGGAAGAATATGAGAAACCACAGACTGATTTGAATGATGAAGTGAATAGGTTATTCATAGAAAATGTGAAATTGAAACAATAGTTAAAGGGAGAAGGTCCTTCCGAAAGCATAGAATTAATAGTATAGTACCCCCTACCATCCAAACTAATACATGTGCAGTCACTATTAAATAAGTTAATGTGCTAAAACAACAAATTTATAATTTAAAAAAGAGTAATCAAAAAGCAAAGGAAAGAGCAAAGAGAGAAACCCTTAGGGTATTGGAACAAATCTTGGAGCATAAGGTTAAACTAATTATGGAAAATTTAGAAAATGTATATGAATGTTATGTCTCCTTGTCACAAGTAGTTGATCTGATAAAGGCCCATGTACCTATACTGGACCCCTTATTTAAGAAATGGAAACTAGTACATCACACCTTAATGACTTTGTGCACAATTTTACAAAGGAGTGTTAAGGCCACAACAACTTTAAATCCTACTGATAAAATGGTCCAAATGCTCATAGATGAATGTCAATACATGTCTACAGAAGACCAAAAGATCAAGGAAAGAATGGATTCATTTCAAATGCTAAAGCAGTGTTTCGTGCCTAAGATACTAAGGGATGATGATCAGCTAAAAGGCTCCAAGGATTGGACTAATGAGTTTAGCAAAAAAATTCCCAAGTGCCTCACTAATATACAAAAGGATGGTGACATAAATACTCACTACCTCAATTTAACCTTGGATGGAATAATTGCACTAGATACTGGGTACTCAAAATTCATCACAAATACTAAAGGGTTATTGGATAGTAGATGGAAGAGTCACTTGGCCAACACACACAAACTCTAGGAGTACAAATGGGAGCAAACATGTCTATCTCCCTTAGAAGAAAAGGCCTAGTACCAAGCCTTGTGGAGAGAGGAGCTTTCCAAATCTGAATGATCATGGGCACCTTACGATGAGTAACATACTTTCATATCTTGCGAGTGTTGTGGACTTTAACACCTGATAAATTATCTTCACTTCTCATCTTTCATTGCTTTTAAAATTTTATGTAATCCTATGTAAACAACGATCTAATCAATACTTTTTGATTTATGTTAAAAGTGGGTAACTGGAAAGACACTTTTTGATATGTCAATCAGCACAAAAATTTTAAACGTATTGTAAAATATTTTTGAAGATCAATAGAATGAAGTTATAATTGGTGGCCAAACTCTGGTTTCAATTTTTTGTTGAAGTCAATTGATGAATGTTATCTTGTTGTCTCCAATTTGATCTTTCCTTGTTATTTAAATCAATATATCAAGGGTATATCTGGTTTATCAAAACACATTTCCTATCAAACAATTCATTTTGTACTACTTTTTTGTGTCAAATATTTGGTAATTATGCTTAGTTTCATCACATTCAAATTTTGAATTCTAAGAAATTATATACAGTAAATAGATTGATGGTTGTTGGGGTAGTGAAATTAGCTCTCTTTGAAATTAACTGAAAAAGCTTGTCTTGAAATATCTAGAAGGATTTAAAGAGGATTTTGTGGTTATTTTTCTAACAATGATTTTACAGTGCAACTAGCTTGCTATTTTCATTAAGATAAAAGTCATGTTCAAAGTCAAGAACATACCAAGAAGATGGCACTCTACTTCAAACCCTCAACCTGACTTAGTTTAGTCTACTTACATGGGGATATTAAGAAAGTTGTTAAACAACTAATATATATCATTTGTTGTTTGTGAAGGAGAATCATGTGAGATCCAATATGGCATTGGGTCAATATCCAATTTCTTTTTTACTAATATTAAATGATTTTAGTGTGTTGCAACAACCAATATGTTAATGTGCTAAAAAGGATTTTTAGACAATCCTTCAATCTCAAAAGATAGTTTACTTTTCATTATCTAATTGCAGGTCCAACAATCGATTTTGTAAATCCATAGTTGGTTTGAAGGTTACTGCATGCTTCCAAATAGAACTCAGCCTTCTGACCCATCTCAACTGTGGATCAAGATAATTCTACTTTCAATCTAAGTAAATTAATTCTATTTTATATAAGCCACCACTTGTAGTGGAGTTGGTTGGGGCTTGGGGGTCACTCCCTCAAGGTCAAAATTTTGACTCCACTTCATAGTGGGAAAAGTGGGGTCAATTTCAAGTGTGTAAATTCCTATTTCACTAACCCGGAGTTTAGAATTGGACTTTATCACTAACCTTTTAAGCCACCACTTTTAGCGGAGTTAGCTGGGACTTGGGGTTTGCACCCTTGAGGTAACAGGTTTGACTCTGCTTCATAGTGGGAAAGGCGGGGGTCAGTTTCAAGTGTGCCAGTGTCAGCTCCACTAACCTAGAGTTTAGGATTGGACTTTACCACTAACCTTTGGGGTTCGCCCCAAAGCTTGCTTGGATAGAAGAGGAAAGCTTAAGTCATGGGTTTTCTCCCCATGGTCTTGGGTTCGAGTCCAAGGTCTAGATTTACTCCTTCCTGACCCCAACTTGGCAATTGTAAGTCCAAGATAAGATAGACAGGACATTGGGCTGAGTCACGAAGATACCCCTAAATTAAAAATAAAAAATCTGTTTTATATAAATATTAAATATTTTAATAATCTAACTTTATATCAATGATTGTCTTTCAAAATTTATCTTATACCATTGAAATAAATATCCTAATAAAAAAATATCAAAACTAAACTTCCCACACAGACACATATAAAGAAAGGAGAAAGACATATATCAACCTTTCCTACAAAACATGGGCCTCATAAGCATTATTTCCCTTCCTATTAGAAAGAGATGACAAAGCAATCAGACAAGAGGCATTCAGGAGAACCTCAGAGGCCTTTATATTAGATATCTCCTTCTTTGCAAGAACTGACAGTGTTATAGAAGAATTATCAGCATTATAACAGGAAGCAACCTCTACTCATAGACCTATTAGCTTTTATTTCCTCATCCAAAGAGTCATTCTACTCAACCTCCTTCCAAAAACCTGATTAAAGAATTTTCCCACTCCCATCCTAATCAATAATCCTAATATGTTTCTTATTATTATAACTATTTTTTTGTGTTCTACTTAAACATCAATTTAAAAATAACTATATAATATCATTATCATAAGTCCATTGTCAATCTCTATTAGGGTGATCCTACAAAGCTGGTTCACAATTTCTGAGAGGAACTATTTTTTTCTAAAATCACATATTTTTAGAAAATATAATGATTTAAGCCTTAAAAACTTCCATTTTAAGGATTCCAATTGAAGAGGGTTTGATCAAACCACATTATATCAAACCCCCTTGGATAGAACCTCGCTAGTTTTAAACCATACTTATAAATGAGTCTCCTTTACACATATCAAAATGCTAATAAAAATTCACTTTTGATTTACCTTTTGGGGGATCAAATGAATTCATTTAAAATTTATTTCAAATTATTATGGTAGTCCTCTGAACGAGTTATCCAATGAATATAATTTTAATATGTTTTGGTTTTATTATGTATTTGTTTTTTTAGTTTTATTAAACATAGGTTTTTCATCGAAAATGAAGGTCTATGTTCTGCACATGTGGAAAAATAATAGATTTTCAAAAAAGAAAATTGAAAAATATGAGTGCACCAGATATTGAAGTCCTTGATCCAACAAAAAAAAATTGAATTTTGATATATACAAAAAAAATTACGGGAACATACGGTCACACTATGCATAAACTGTAATTGGTTTGAATTCAACACTTCATTAAAGAAAAAATATTCAATAAAAAACTATCTAACCAAGTGGAAGTGCTAGATATCAGAGTTACAAATCTAAATTTGAAAGAATTATAATTTTATCCTTCATAGAAAAAAAATTAGAATCTACAGACAAAATGTGACGAGACTCTAGTTTGCATCATCTTCAAATTCCTCACGGTTTAGCTGCTATAGGTGCCCGAATGTGAAGATTTAGTTAAAAATATTAATTTTAGTGTCTAGTGGCCAAAAATTGTAAACCACTATTGTGGGATCACTTGATTGTATTTAAAATAAAATTTAAACCCAACGGAATCCATTATAGATGGGTATAGTTTATTAAGTGATATCACAAGCACAATCTTGTCATGAATTGAAATCAACTATGCAAAACCTTTCTAGGACATGGTAATAGATCAACCATGAACTATTGAATATTACACATTGTTGCCTAAATCTTGGTCTATGATATTTCTAAAATGATTTAGTGCTTAATTCCTGGTCTAAGTGTTGGAGTTCCCAATCATTCAATCATCACTACCTTTATCCTTCACTATTTCACACATCAGTTTTCCCATCGGTTATTAACTAAGTTTTTAAAACTGAGATGGCCCCCAATGATTTTTTCTCAACCTATTAGTTTACCAACTTCATCCTTTATCAAGCCTTTCAATCTTAAGTTATTTTCCTAGTTATTCTTTTCTGAAGTTCTTAATTTACTCTTTCAGATGCTGCAAGGGTTTTCTAACCTACATATTGTGGGATCACCCATTAGGATTGTCCTTTTGATGAGTATAATAAGAAATCAAACTACATATATCAATAATGTCAGATTAGAATAATATAAAGGCATTCTTTTACTAAACAATATATATAATTTTAACTTTTCATGAGTGTTGAGTTTTTCATGGATCAGTAGGGTTCAAATTTAAGACCTTCCATTTTGTTGGTGGAGTTTTCTATCACTAAGATACTGAACCATATAGAACCAGCCCATATTTGGTTCAGATGTGGCTTATTTCCAACACCCCCGCTTAAGCCACTCTATAGAATGCTTGGGGCTCCTAGGTCTAGCCTGACTATGATACCATGTTGATCTTTCTATGGACCAACTAGGAATCCAACATAGGACATTCTATTTTTCTAGTGGACTGCTCTATCACTAAGCTATTAGCTCATATAGAACCAACCCATCTTTTATTCAAATGTGGATTATTTCACACAATGAGAAATAAATAATTTAAATGGAATGAACAAGTCTAGAGAGACACTGTCAAATTGATAAAACTCCAACTTATTCACCACTCTCAGAATACATATAACACTTTACCTTCAAATTTGAAGAAAATATTAATCAATACACTCATTGGTCATATGCAGAGGTCCTATTGATCACAAATCTAGATTGCATCATTTAATAATGCATTTAATCAATGATAGTAATAATAAAAATAAAATTTCAAATGTCAATTGGTCTTTGGTCTACTAGTGAAGTTAAATGGTTATGAATGAGCCCACCAAAAATCAAGCCTTGATGGATGCATAGCCTCCACATCATAATAGATGAGGTCAAGATCGTGAATCATGTTTCTATATCAAATAGAAAAAATAATCTTGTGAATGATAAAAAATTAATTTAAAAAAATGTGATAATTGATATAAAAATTGCAAACAAGGAATTACATTTAATGTTAGTCCAACTGAATCACAGACGTAATCACTCTAAAATATAAATTCTCTTCAAAAGAGACTGTGCCCCAAAATTCTCTTCAGAATAGAACACACCAAATGATCAATACTCTATTGAAGATGAAGTTTAATTTTGCTGGCTCTCAGTTGTTTTGGTTTGTCCTTGATGTCAAAAGTGGTTCACTGATATAAGAATATATGTGATGACATGCTATTGGGATGTTGGTAGGATGCATTCCCAGATTTTTTGATCTTAGATTTGTTGATATATGAAATGATGTTCCATATTCGTGGTGATTCAAGATTTTCATGATATATTGGCTCTTAATGTTTACTGTTGGATCATATGGTGCTACTCTAGTTCATGGCATGCCCTTTCAGTTTATGGTTATGCATGATACTCATTTGCAGTTGGTTATGACTATATTGGACTGACAGTGTTGATAAGACTTGGTATAGGTTATTCAGATGGTTTTCATTTTGACAGGATGGTTCTTTACTAGTGCATGTTCAGGTATATTACTTCAGTTAATCATTTTATGTTTGATCTTGGCTTCATTGATAGTTATCATATTGATCTTAGCATATGAATTCTTTATCCGGTTTCATATAGTTCACATTTGTAAGGGTTGATGTCTTTCCTAAAAGAAAAGAGATCACATTGCATCGACATTTGATATGGTGATAAGGATCTTGGCTTATACTTGACATCCATTGGAATATTCTTTTGGAAAGGTATTTATACCAAGTTGTACTTGGTTGGAATCTCTTGTTAAAAGCACTTTCTTGATTTATACTCCTAATGAGTATCGAGTATACTAAGCATATGTTTTTAAGACTTTGAATATTTCATTATTTTCATCACATTTAATTTGAAAAGGTATCAAGAAAAATCACCATGCATTGTTTATTAATGTTGGTCATATCAGGTTTCTTTGGACACCTTATTTCAATGGACATCATGGTATATTGTTCACATGTATTGTGCTATTGAGTTTATTTTATTTCACTTTGGAATGTTACTTGGTAGTGGCATCGATAATATGAAGATGGAATGACCTTAAGGCATCAGGTCTTATTAAAGTAGGATGGTCATAATTTTCTTGTGACACTGATAGTCATTATTTTTTGCCTTGTCATTAAAATTATTCATTGGGTCTGTGATAGCTTATTTGGCAGCTTACTTGGCATCCCCATATATTTTTATTTCATGTGGCATTGACAGTTTGATGTAATAATTTAAAATGATAGGTATTGGCATCCATAACAAATGACTTTGCCTACGAACTTCAAGCATTATTATCGTTTCAAATGAATCGACACTATGAATGCAATAATCAAAGTGATCATTTTTTCGACATTGTGAATATCCTTGGTTACGGACTTGAAATCTTATAATAGTTTGATAATAATTGTGTTTGATTTGCTTCAGACCTCAAATCATCATTGAATTCGATAAAGTCCTCGATAGACTTGAAAGAAAGAACTTTTAGGGAAATTTTATTGTTGAAGGGTTTGAAACCCTATCCGCCTAGAGCCGACATGGAAGAAAGAATGATGGGTAGCTCGACAATTTGAAAGAGCTCGAAGTTGGGTAACTTATTTTTGATTCTTTGCATTAGTTAACAAATAAAACTGGGTCTTTACTCTTTTGGTTCATTTCAAGAAATAAGAGGTTGTTATCGGGCTCAAATGTGAAAATGATTAAGAGTTATAACAGTTTTGTTAAAGGGTTCTAGAATTTGTGTTTAAGAGCAAGGGATTAGTTATCAGTTTTCATAATTAGGGTTTGCAAGTTTTAATATTTTCTAAGGGGTTGTTTTGAAAACTGAATGGCATTTGTTGATTTCAGAATTGATTATGAGAAAGATATTTGGAAAATAGTTTGACATTATTTTTGTGCATATATATATTAAAAGGTCTTCGAACCTAAATGTGTGTGAGGAAAAAATAGAGACGACTTTTAAGCCAATCTGATTATATGTATTTGAAATATTGAAAATCTTTGAGAGGCAGATCATTATACTACTGTACTTGATATTTTAAGGATTCTAATTTTCTTTTCAATTCTTAAGGTATTGTGCATACCAGTCAGTTTTGGTAAAAGTTTTTATTGAAACAAAGAAAACCTCTAAATCATTGATATTATTCAGAGTTGATAAAAGGAGTTGGTACTCCTAAGCTATAAAAGGAGTTGGTGCTCCTAAACTGTAAAAAGTTGGTGCTCTTGTAATAGTGGAGTTGGTGCTCTAATAATAAAAGGAATTATTCGAGTTGTTTTTTATACCCCAAGAGGGTTTTTCCACTCGGGAAAATAATATGTTATGTGGTGAAATTTGTGCATTTGTGTTTCAGCCCATGTGCTTAAGCGTTAATGTTTTCATTCTGTCATTTGTCAATACAATTCATGCAATTCTCTAATACTTGATTAAGCATTTCATTATGTTATAAAAGTGTTCAAAATATACATGATGTCTTGTGGAAATAAAAAATTAAAAAGAATTGTTCAATAAAATTTACATGAACAATCAATATCATGCTTTGACATTGTTATGCAGGTCTTCTATCAATCTATCATTCTGCTAAAAGTTATTTCTTGTGTTTGAGTTCACTTTTCAAGTGAAGAGGTTTCATAAAGTTGTCTCAAGGTTATTGTTTAATTTTCTCATGAAATTAAAAGTTTGAAAATTTTTATATTACTTTGATTCACCCCCCTCTGAGAGTAATTCATCTTTCAAAAAAATTAAGATAGATGGAAACAACTTCACATTTTTTCTCTAAAAATAAATCCAACTATAAAAATATGTCCTCTAGCATATTCCTTGTTACATACATATGAATAAATTCTAGGTCATAGTGAAAGGCTTGGATGTGAAACAAACAAGGCTCTTTACCTTATCTCCCTTGCAATTATTTCTTTAGTTACCGTAGCAAGATCGCATGCATTGAGTAATCTTGGGCCATTGAAAGATGTAACCCTCTAGAGGTCCATTACGACGTTATTAAGTGCTCCTGGTATCATAATTTTTTTGTTACCAGCAAGGGTTTTCAATCCACTTTCTTTTCACAGGTCTGTATTCATCATATTCTTCTAAAATTTCATAACTATTTTTGAGAGGCATGACAACAGGATCTCTCAAAATAAGTAATACTTTTTCATGAAACGCATCACAAGTAAGCCTGAACTTATATGTCTTACACTTTCCCAAATGGAAAATCATATCAATGTGTTTTCCATCTCCTCTTTTTTTTATGTAGCCTAGATAATATTCTCTTTTAAAATCATCAGGCTCACTTAGGAACAACCCACAATTCCCTGCTTCTCCTACCAAATTCCATTTATCATATGGGTACCCCTCTTTGTGGGTAACGTGGATTTCTCCATATCTTAAAAGCAGCATTCTTGCACTTTCAAAGAACTTACTAACTAAATCCCTATGCCTCCTAATAACTCTATCATCATTCTCCATGCCATGAAAGCCTGCATGAGGGAAATTATAGACAATTCTATCAAACAACTTTCCTCTTAATTCCACTAATTGATCCAATCTAGTTGCATCAACCCTAGCTAGTACCCATGATCCATGAAGTATCAAGTTATTAATTGAACTCCTTGTAGTTCTATACTCACTTAAAACCTTCTCTGAGTATAAAAATGTTGATGGATACATTAGTACATAAAACTACATTTGTCCTTACTATAAGTATTCACAATAGATCTATACCCAAAAGAAAAGAATGAAAATTAGAATTTTTTAGACCTGCGCTATCAAGGGATGTGGCAACTATATTCTCTGTATTTTTGAAAGCAGTGGCCAAAGTAGAAGAAAATGAAAAGTCTCCTTCTCCAACTAGCAAGATCTTATGTAGGCTTGAATAGTGTTTAATAGTTCTCTATGTTGTATTTGGCCTCCGCATAATCTGAAATACAAAACTCACAGTTAAAGTAGTCTACTTTCCATATCCCGATTAAAGAATCAACCTCCAAAGATGCAAGAAGAAGAATGAATACCAATCAATGAGCGAATTATACCAGTGGGACTTGAAATTATATTGCATGTATAATAGATAGTGATAGGTAAAAGAACCCTCCAAAGATCCATAAACAATGGTGCATCCTCACAGACACCATGTTTTTCTAGCAGGCAAGTTAAAAAAGTGGTGATGTTTGGAATTTCATTGAGCTGAATGACATAGCTAAGATTGCAATCCTAAGACACTGAATAAACTATTAAAGCATAAATACTTTTTAAGATTTTAGAGACCATTGAAGGAAATAGCAGAGATAATATTTCATACACACAAAAAATAACATAGAACAGCCATTAACCACCTTTGCTACTTCAAAGAAAAAAAAAATCTTATTTCACTATATCAGATTACAAAATATATCCACGTATTTAAAATATTTCAGCCCAAGATGAAATAAATACTAGCAGTAAATGTCATAAAGATGCCAGCAAAAAAATGTCCTAAACATAGTCAAATCGATTTTAAATATAGTCCTTATACATATAAAACTAGACGTATGGAGTTAAATATTCGTCCTTTGACTTAACAGTCTGCCATCACATATTCCACTAACTGTCATCACCAAGAAGAGTCAAAAAGTCAACGAAAGTCAAACACCATGCTACCGCCATAGTTTTTGGAGACCGCAGTGACGGTGGTAACCGCGTGCATAACAAAGCAAAAGAGATACCGTTGTACCGCGGTGGTTTAGAAATAGACTGCGGTGGTCGCAGTAACCGCATTACCACAGAGTAGGAGATTGAGGCTTGCAGTATGGCGGTAGACACTGAGCTACCGTGGAGAGGGAGATGAAGGCTCAATGTATGGCGGTAGTCACCGTGCTACTGCGAGTGCTTGAACATGAGGCCGCGGTATCGTGGTAACACTGCGCAACAACGAGTAGTGAGCAAAGAGGTCGCGGTATCACGGTGGACAACATTTTACCATGAGCTGATGATGGAGTCGGTGTAGTATGGTGGTAAGAGTTGGCGAAGACTGTCAAGGTTGACTGAACTATTGACGCATGATTTGGGTGAATTTCCAACACTCCCCCTTGAGCACAACTCGCGCCATCTTTAGTTCCCAGCCGTTCTCTTTGAAAGATGAAACTCTCTTTGCTCAGTGCCTTTGTAAATATATCTACAACTTGATCTTCTGACCTGCAAAAAACTAAGGAAATCTCCCCACCATTAATCAGCTCCCGAATGAAATGAAACCTTGTGTCTATATGCTTGCTCTTCTTGTGAAATATAGGATTTTTGGAAAGGGCAATTGCAGAATTGTTGTCACAAAATATTGTTGTAGGTTCAACCTATGCATTTTGAATCTCTTTCAGAACTCCCCTCATCCATACTGCTTGGCAAGCTGCACTTGTGGCTGCAACATACTCAGCTTCAGCTATAGATAATGTAATGATTGGTTGTTTCTTTGAAGCCCATGCAGCTACACCACTGCCAAAGTGAAAAACATAGCCAAAGGTGCTTTTCCTATCATCAATACTTCCAGCACAGTCAATGTCAGTAAACCCTATTAATTTGAAATCATCTGTATTAGAATACTGAATGCCATAGTTCTTTGTTCCATTGATGTATCTTAGAATTCTCTTTCCAACCATCCACTGTGATTCTTTTGGTGATTCCATGAATCTAGAAATCAAACTGACTACATACATGATGTCAGGCCTTGTGGCTGTCAAATACATTAAGCTCCCTACTAGCTGTTTGTATAAAGTTGGATTAACATCTGGGCCTTTGTCTTCTCTGCTCAATTGCAGTCCACTCACCATTGGAGTAGGTGCTGACTTACAATTTGACATATTAAATCTCTTTAAAACATCCTTTGCATATTTAGACTATGAGATAAAAATACCATCTTTATTTTGTGTTACTTCAATGCCCAGAAAATATTTCATCATTCCCATGTTTGTCATCTCAAACTCCTTCATCATTGCTGCTTTGAACATTTCAATTGATAGATTTCCAGTTAAGATCAAATCATCAACATACAGGCATATGATCAGAATTTTACCTTCATCATTCACTTTAGTATACAGTGTTGGTTCACTGTCACATCTAGTAAATCCATTATTTGTGAAATAATTGTCAATTCTGCTATACCAAGCTCTTGGGGCTTGTTTCAAACCATACAATGCCTTCTTCAGTTTGTAAACTTTGTCGTCTTGTCCTGATATCTCATATCCTAGTGGTTGTTCAATGTAAACTTCCTCTTCTAGATAGCCATTGAGGAATTCTGATTTAACATCCATTTGGTGAACTAACCAACTGTTTTGTGCTACTAAGGCCAATATCATTCTGACTGTGTCCAAACATGCAACTGGTGCAAAAGTTTCATTGTAATCTATTCCAGGTTGTTGAGCATAACCCTTTACCACCAATCTTTCTTTGTGCTTCTGCACTTCTCCATTTGCATTCAATTTTGTCTTATAAATCCATTTAACACCTATAACATCTTTGTCTTTTGGAAGACTTTGCATCTCCCATGTCTAATTTTTTTATATTGAATCTATCTCATCATCCATTGTTGTTAACCATTTTTCTTCCTTGATTACATCTTCATAATGAATTGGATCTTTAGCTTGTGAGTAAAATGCAAAAATAGTAAGTTGTTATGAGTTGTTCTCACCTTCATTTTGATTATAAATATCAGACATGCTTTTGATTTTCTGCCTTCTCATGCTTGCTAAAGTTGGGTTTGATAAATCACTTGAATCTACAGAATGTGGACTTGAAGGTCCTACGCTAGAAATTCTTGTTGTGTTTGGCATCTGCAGTCCTCTTGTCGATGCTCTTGTATTACTTGCGGGTGTTAGTTGTTGACCACTTGCTTGAGGTTGAATAGGAATAGCAGGTACATTAGCTGGAACTGTATTTTCATTCTCATCTTGAGGAATATTGACTGTAACATTGACTGTATTCTCTTTTCTTCCATCCCATGCTTCATCTTCAATAAATTTGACATCCCTACTGATTATTACTTTCTTGGTTGATGGATTAAATAGTCTGTATGCTTTGGATTCTTCACTATATCCAATAAAAATGCATTTCTCTCCTTTGTTGTCAAGTTTTCTTCTCAATTGTTCAAGAACATGTGCATATGAAACACATCCAAAAACTCTCATGTGAGACACACTATGCTTTTTACCAAACCATGCTTCCTCAGGGATAATATTCATCACACTTTTTGTTGGGAATCTGTTCATGATATATGCTACACAAGATACAGCTTCAGCCCAAAATTCATTTGTTAAGTGCTTGGCTTTTAACATACTTCTAGCCATCTCCATTATGCTTCTGTTTTTCCTTTCAACTACACTATTCTGTTGAGGTGTGCATCTTGTTGTGAACTGTTTGTGTATTCCATGTTCTTTGCAAAAATTTAAGAATTCTCTTGATATGTATTCTCCTCCTCTATCTGTTCTCAGCACTTTGATGAAACAACCACTATGTTTTTCAACTAAAGATTTAAATTGACAAAAGTAATTAAACACTTCACTTTTTTGTTTCAGAAAATACACCCATGTCTTCCTTGAATAATCATCTATAAAAGTCATAAAATAAAAACTACCACCTATTGAAGGTGTTTGCATTGGACCACATAAATCTGAATGAACTATTTCCAATGGGGATTTTGCTCTAGTGGATTTCCCTGCTGGGAAAGACTCTCTATGTTGCTTTCCAAGTATGCAACCTTCACAAACTCTCTCTGGTTTTTGAATTAATGGAATTCCCTTTACCATGTTCTTCCTATGAAGTAAATTCAAACCTCCAAAATTTAAATGACCGAATCTTAAGTGCCAAAGCCAGTTTTCATCCTTTACCTCTGCCTGAAAGATAGTCTGAATAGCAATTGATACCTCTTGTGCTTGTGCAAAGTTTGTACTCAAAGCTAGCTATATTCTCAAAGGAAACATTCTATTGTTTGTCATATGAATTTTTTCAATCAACTGGTCACTTGGGTATTTTTCTAAAATAGTGCATAACTCATTCTTAAAAGACACTCTATAACCCTTTTGAATTAACTGTCCTACACTCATCAAATTGTGTTTAAGACCAGGCAAAAAATAAACATTAGAAATATATTTTTGCTCCCCCTACTTGGTTAGAATATTAACATTCCCTTTTCCTTCAACTGACACTTTGTTGTCATTACCCAGGGTGACATCTAACTTAATATTCTCATCTAGACTTGTGAATAGATCTAAATTCCCTGTCATATGATTACTAGAGCCTGAATCTAAACACCAAACTTCTTTCTCACTAGATTGAGCTACATTACAGGCCAAAAACATTGTGCTCTTATTAGGTCTATTGTCTTGATTTTCTCTAGAAAAGTTTGCATTTTGTCTACTCATTTCATGCTATTTCTTTCTACACTCATTCATGTAATGGTGAAAATTTTTACAGTAATGGCATTGAACCTAAGATTTATCATACCTTTGTCCTTGAGGAAATTTTTGAGATGGATTTTGGCTACTGCTTCTTCCACTTGAACTTGACTAGTTATTTCTTCCACCTTTGTTAAAACCTCTTCCTCTTGCTCTGAGATTTGATCTACCTCTGCCTCTTCCTTGGTTAATTGAAGCTTGTGCTTGAATGCATGCTCCAATGACATATTTTTTGTTCTGCTAAGTCTGTGCTCATGATAAATTAGTGAAGCGTATAACTCATCAACTAAATACTGTGTGAGATCCTTTATCTCTTCTATTGTGACTGCAATTGACTCAAATCTTGTGGGTAAGCTTCTTAAAATATTTTCTATAACTTTGACATCTTCTAGTGTTTGTCCATGTGTTCTCATCTAGTTTACCAGTCTCATTATTTGTGTAAAATATGAATCTACAGACTCATTTTCTTCATAAACAGAGTCTCAAACTATCTTCTCAGTATTTGCAACTTTGCAGTTTTGACTTTTTCCATTCCTTGATATGCTATTTTTAATATGTCCCATGCTTGCTCAGACTTGGTAGTGGCTGATATTCTGGGAAAAATACTTTCATGTACACCTTGTAGAATGAAGAAGTGATCCTTTGAATCCTTCTTCTTATTATCCTTCAACAAATCTCTATCTGCTTGTGTCAAGGCATTATATGTTGCTGCATCTGCCGGTTCTGGAAACCCATTCTCTACATACTCCCATAAATCTTGTGAACATAACAATGCTCTCATTGTTATTGACCAGTAGTCATAATTCTTTCCATTCAACTGTGGAATTTGGGGATTACTCAAGCTTGTGCTTGCTGCCATGATTTACAGACTATCTACAACTAACCTTAAGCTTTGATACCATGTGAAGGAAATAGCAAAGATAATATTTCATACACACAAAAATAACACAGAACAACCATTAACCACCTTTTCCACTTTAGAGGAAAAAAAAATATCTTATTTCACTATATCAGATTACAAAATATATCAACGTATTTAAAAGATTTTAGCCCAAGATGAAATAAATACTAACAGTAAATGTCATAAAGATGCTAGTAGAAAAATGTCCTAAACATAGTCAAATCAATTTTAAATATAGTCTTTATACATATAAAAACAATCGTATGGAGTTAAATATCCGTCCTTTGACTTAACAGTCCGCCAGCACATATTCTACTAACCATCATCGCCAAGAAGAGTAAAAAAGTCAACGAAAGTCAAACATCGTGCTATAGCGGCGGTTTTCGGAGAGATTGCGGTGATGGCAATAACCGCGTGCATAACAAAGAAAAAGACATACCACTATACCACGATAGTTTAGAAATAGACCGCGGTGGTCGCGGTAACCGCGTTACTGCGGAGCAGGAGATTGGGGCTTGCGATATGGCGATAGACACCGTGCTACTGCGAAGAGGGAGATGAAGGCTCGCGGTATGGCGGTAGTCACTGCGCTACCGCAAGTGTTTGAACATGAGGTCGTGGTATCACGGTAACACCGTGCAACCATGAGCAGTGAGAAAAAGGGTCATGGTATCGTGGTGGACACCGTGTTACCGCGAGCTAATGATGGAGTCAGTGCGATATGGCGGTAACAGTTGGTGAAGACTGTTGGGGTTGACCGAACCGTTGACGCATGAGTTGGACAAATTTCCAACAACCATAATGTTAAATATTGTTCCTCCCACTATTTATTAATCCATTTATGATTTGTTAAATTTATTTTTATTTTTAGTCTCAATTTCATCTGAATAGAATGAAATGAGTTCTAAGATCATTCATTATCATGACGATAGATTTATTTTAACCACTAAAACTATACAAATGAATCCTGATATTATTTAAATACTCTCCCCCAATGACTGTTCAAGCTTGTCTTTATGACATTCGGTACATAAAGAACTTTAAGTTTCATGCATAATCTTATGGTAGCTGAATGCAGAACATTCAGATAAGACAGTTTCTTGCTTATTAGATAACTTGCAATGAAACGAAAATTGAAACATCCAAAATCTGATTGATTTTCATAGTTACACTAAACAATTCTAACCTATATTATTTCTAGTTAAAAAATGGGTTGTTTGTGAACCAAATAGAACTTATATAAACTCTAGTGCAATCTTCGCTGGCATTACCACATTCATCAGATAAAAATAAAAAACCAAAAATACCTGAGCAGACAGTGTTGCTTCCATTTGCCTCAGCCTATCTTCATTAAAACCCAGCTCCATCCTTACTGGTATCCAAGAATGTAGAAACGACAAATGAATAAACCTTAACCAATGACTTCAGATCCTTAGGAATGGCTTCTTTCAAGCTCTACAACATGCGGTGATTCATCTTTCTCCAAACACTACGATCTGCATACTTCAAACAATAAGTTTGATGTTTTTTCAGCTACGGTCCATGCTTTTTGAGTAATGGTGGCTTCAGTATGGCAATTTTTGGCAACTCAATAATCTCCTTTTAACAGTGCTTGCATAACTCCTACTAATCAGACTTCTCCCCTTCGCAACCTTGCTCTGATACCACTGGATCTAGCTCTCCCTCAGATCTCTTTTGCTTGACTGGCATCTCCTCCTTTTTCTTTGTGCCAAATATTTTATGTAAGAAAATAGTAGGCATGAAATGAACAAAAACAACTTAAATCAATTTAAACATTAAAAGCCAAGAAATTGAAACATACGCACAAAACCCAGTGATATTATATTATATTGATTTTTCCAAAAAATATTTTCATCACAGTGAAATGCTGCTCTTCACTATTACAGTCTTGCTTTTGCTGAGCAAATTCTTACTTCTACATTCTTCTAAGTACACAATATTACAAAAATCTTGATGTTATTCTGCTCTTGAGAGCTATATCATCTTTTCCTACTTCCTCACTTACATACAACCAAGCAACTAAATATATATACATTAAAAGGAAACTTCTAGAAAAAACATAAAAAATAATAATTCTTTGCACCCACAAAATGTGTGAGGAGAGCACACAGTTAATACAAATTCCCATCATATCTCATTCAGGACTGGCTACATTAAACAGTAATAAATCAGATTTAAAATAATGTCCTTTTGAATTAATTTATGCCAGATCGATCACCATTTGAATAATCACCGCCGAAAAAGAGCTTTACCGCTCTACCACGAGGGGCACCAAACACAACTGCAGTATCACAGTGTAGCCGCGAGCTACCGCGCTACCGCAAGCAGCAAAGGATGGGCACATGGGACCGTGGGGTCACCGCACCACCATGACAGCTAGACAAAGGGGCTGCAGTAACATGGGAAAATCGCACCACCGCAGTCAGAGCTAAAGGAGAAAGTGGTAAAGTGGGGATCAGGGAGAAACTGCGCCACTGCGGGGTGGGAGAAGGCACACCACGGGGCCGTGGTAACCACTCAACTGTCGAGAGCTGGATGACAGGTTACGGTTTGGCAGTGAGACCACAGTACCGTGGGTGAGCAGAACAAGGGTTGTGGTATGACGGTAATACCGTGGTACCGCACTGGGCCGAGAGTGAAGCTACGGTTCCGCGGTAACCCAGCAGTCGAGGATAATATCCAACATTTTGAACTGACTTAAAGGTTAGTGCGACTAAAGAAAGCTTAAGAAAAATTGAGAGAATTTGTACCTATTCATTTTATAGTAGATTGGTGAGGTAGGATGGTTAATATATATATATATATATATATATTTGAGGGAAAGATAATTTAAATTTAAATAAATTATTTTAATTTATTTAATTATTAAGAAGAGTGTTTGTTAATAAAATATTTTTTAAATTGTTTAATAATAATGAATCAAAATTCTTTTGAATTTGATTTTAATTAATATTGGAGAGAAAATGATAAATAATAAATTAATTAAATAATAATAAAATATTTAATTAATATAAATATATAAAATATAAAGATAAATAAATAATTAAAAATAAATAAAATCACTATAAATGAAAAGATGAAATATTAATTTAATTGATTCATTAAAAAATATTTAATTAATCTAAATAGAAGAATTGATGAAGATAATGATGAAATGGGAAGATGAAAATGCTTTAGTCATTTTTTAGAAATTAAAATCAGCTACATATAGTTAAACTTTTTATTGGATCACCCTGACTCATTAAATATGTTTTTTTTAATTATTAATATTAATTTTACAAGGTCCATGTTGAATAAATTTTTATAATTATTATATTATTTTTAAAAGGTGAATACATTTTTTTAATTATTATTATTATTTTTAGAAGTTCAATGTTGAATATGATCTTTTACTGACATAACATGGTAGATAAAGGACATGTAAATGATTAAATAAATAATGTTTATATAAATTTTAATGAATATTTTAGTGAATTGTTTATTTTAATATTCTAAAATCACATTCTCAACTTGAAATTGTAGAAGAATAAATAAAGATTTAAATATTATTTCAAATTATAATCTACATCTAATGTGCACCTTCAGTTAAAAAATAATAATTGTGGAAAATATTATATGTGAATTGTTCTTCAAACTAACAATATGACTTTGCATTCACATACTTCCAAATGGTAGAGAGTAAATTTATATATTGAGAAGATGATTGATCAAGGGTTGAGATTGATCTAATATATCAAAAATTGAAGACAATTGAGACAATTGGAGTAAAAAAGAATCTTTCAGTTACACCTTTTGATTGGTGTACTTAAAAGATCAAGTATCAAAAGATTTTTAATTTGAATAGAATGTGGAGATTGAAATTTTTTTCATAGAGATGTGTGATTGCAACATGATCTGATAATGGTTGAAATTTATTGAAACAATGGTTGAAATCTCACATGTGAGATAGTTACACACTTGAAATCTCACATGTGTAATAGTTACATGTGGAATTTTTTTTGGAGGAGAAATGAATGGCTGAAATTTATTGAATCAATTTTGTAGAGAAGCAAATGTTTGACCATGGCTGAAGCATAATTAGAGATATGCAAGATGATTAATTAAATAACTATTTTGTTTAGTCAACTAATTATTTCAAGAGAATTTTTTCATAATTAAATAGATATAATATGTAATTATTTAAGTTTTTCAAAATAATATTCAAAGATAAACTTAAATAAATTTTAGTGAACTATAATTGTTATATAATAAACTAATTAAATAAATTATTTGAATTTATTTAACAAATGATACATGATCAAAGAAAGTTAATTAAATAGTTAGGCTTATCAATTAATTAGAATAGGATAAAATCATGTGATTAGGTGTGAAATTTTTTAGATGTCCATATATCATATAAAGGATTAAATAAATAATGTTCATATATTTTTATAAATATATTAATAAATTATTTATATTAATATTATTAAAATTATTAAAAATTCATATTTCTATAAATAATAAATTTAATGTGTCTCTCTCACGTATGGGGTTTCAAAGGTTGATCTTGGTACAAACCCAAGGGTGGTAGTGCAATGGAAGCCATCAGATGAAGGGTGACTAAAGGTAAACTTTGACGAGGTGGTAAAGGATAACCTGAGCCCATCTAGTGTTGGGTGTATCCTCTCAGATCATAAAGACGATAGAGTGGTCATTTGGGTGAAACGTTTGTTGGACAAGACAAATAACAAAGTTGTGTTTTAGGTGGCTTGATTGGGTGTTTAGTTGGAACAGATTTTGGGGGTGAGAAGGGTTCACCTAGAGGGGGATTCATTAATCATAATAAATGCAATTAAAATAAGATCTACTTTCAACAAGAAGCTAAATAAATGGTTAATGCAGATCCTAATGGTATTGGATAACTTCGAAGACTTCAAGATATCTCAAATTTATTGAGAAGGAAATGGATATGTTGATCGATTATCAATGGATGCAATTCAAACTATGGATGAGCATGAAAATATGCATGTGCTTTGTAATATCACCTTCGCACAAGTGAAGGATGAACGGATGTAAAGGAATGACGGTGGCCATTAATTTTTTGTCAAGGCTAACAACTAAGAGGGGTATGTTTGGTAGATAATATCTATTTATAACTAAGCCTTAGCGGATTTTTTTTGCATCATTCTCACCATGGAGACTACTATTAGCCTCAAAATGAAGGAAAAATAGATGGATTTTTGCAGGGTGTTGTCTGGTGCGAGGATAAAGAAAAATTGAAAGCTTCCAAAAGAGGAGACCCTAGGGGTGATCAAGTCCATCTTGGGTGCACATATTTTTACTAATTTAACTTGAATATCATCTCAATATTCATGGCCTAGCTTCTAGAGGAATGTGAGGACATTGTGATGGTTAGATTGTTGATGCACCATTTGGTGGTGGCATGGTGGAGGATGGAAATGGAATACTACTTGGACATGGTTGTTCTCAAGCTTCGTTCATGACCGTCAAATGGCATATGGCCACATTTAACTAAGCTTTACAATGGGCCTTGGATCCCCTTTATGATATGAGGCATTGGTGAAGATAGGGAGGTGATGATGGTTGAAGTATCAAGGTATATCACCTTGTTAAAATAAATGACATGTTCTTATAACCTATCAAATTAGATGGAGTTGTTTGCTCTTCCTGCAATGTAGGGTGGTGAAGAAGAAGTGGAGATGGAGGATGTGGAGGAGGTTGGCATAGAGTTGACAGCGGACAAGGTCGCACAATGCAATTACAATAAGAAGGTTTATCCTAGAATTTTTGGCATTCGTGACTTAGTCCTAAAGGAAAATTTGAAGAATCAAGCAAAATGAGAAAAACCTGGGAAGTTTGAACCTAATTGGTTGGGCTCGTATATTGTCACAGCAATGTAAGGATCTGGTGCATATCAGTTTTCTACTCCTGAAGGAGAATCATTGCCTGAACCTATCAAGAACATGCACCTTCACAATTATTACACTTGATTCTTAGAGTATCCCTTTAAAAAGCACAAAAAAATTAAAAATTAAAAAAAAATAGTGACTGTGATGAAAACTTGGCAAACAAGCATCTTGGTGACAGCAAAAAAAATCAAAAAAATAGTAGAGAGAAATAATTCCTCCAAAAGTGAAAACCACTTTGGTGGTGCTTTGGATAAGTACCATGGTGAAAACCTGGAAAACATGTGCCATGTGTAGTTGGCCTATGCTCCTTTGTCTATTTTCACTCCATCTAGTCTTCCACCCTCCACTTATCCATTCAAACACATCCTTCATCCATAATAAAGGTTCGACATTCTTCCATGGCCTAGAAACCACCGACATTTAGTCTTTTTCACTTTCCTGATCACCCTTTGAATTCATCCGCTACTTACCCCCCACGCATAATGAAGTGGTCCTATACCTGATTGAGGGAAATTCCTTCACTTACATCTTCATGGGAAATAGCATATGGTGTCAACCTTTTAAAACCTTCAAAATCCAAAAAATTTAGAAAACATCAAAAATCCAAAAAAAATCATAAGCCATCAAAATCCAAAAAAAAATCATAAATCATCAAAATCCAAAAACATAAAAAAAACTTCTAAACTTCTAAAAATAGATTCAAAATATGAGTTTGAGTTTGTGTTAGTCTATGTTAGAGTGGTCAAACTATGTTGTCTTTGCACATTTTCTACGTAGGCAAGGCTCATCTTAAATGGGCCCCTGAGAAATTAGGTTAGTCCTTTAGTTTTTCCAAAAAAAATCAGGACTCAATCTTTTGTCACGTAAGGAAAAGTCAACTTGTGTCAAACTATGAGGTCTCTTCGTATATAACGTAGGCAAGGCCATCAATCACTGAGCCCCTAAGGTCACCTAGGTCACTCCTTTAGGGTTTTGCAAGTCTATTCTCATTCCTAGTCCACAAGCAATCATCATTTAAACCAAATCATGAATCAACAAACAAACATAACCAGCAAATCTTTCAATCTTCAATCAATCAATCAATCATCTTATCATCAATCAATCAATCAGGTCATTGGTCTTATAAATTATAGCTGGGCATTGTGTCATTTTTCTCATTTGGTCTTATCTCTTGTCTTTTATCAGGATGTGTCCTTCCTAAGATTAGAATTTATCAATTTTTTCATTCACCTTAAGAGAGATGTGTCCTTGTAGTTAGGTGCCTTGTCAACACTTGTCACTTGGTCAACTTTATCAGATGTGTCCCTCACCGTAAATAGGATGTCTTTCCTAAAATTGGGTATCATCACATTGCTTGGTCATATCAACCAATCTTTGTCAAACAATCAATTAATCTTGTCAGCCTTGTCAGTCAATCTTGCCTTAATCGGGATGTTTCTTTCCTAAAATCGAGAGCAATCAATCAAATTTTTCAACCTTGTCAACCTATATTTATCAAATCAATCAATCTTATCATCTTGGTCAAACAATCTTGCCTTCATCAAGATGAGTCCTTCTTAAAACTAGGCATGGTGAATCAAATCAATTTGTCAACATTTGTGCAACTTATCAATCAATCCTTGTCAAACTTGTCAATCAATTAAAGTATTCAGAGGGATGATGATGGATCATGGCCTCTTTTCTTTGTTTGTTGTCTATGATTTTTCTTGGAAAAAGGACTAGGGTAATTGGATCCTTAGTATGAGTTGGGGCATTCCTTATCTTTTGGATTTGTCTTTTGACTTCTTGTCTCTCACAAATGGTCACCTTGTACACCTTGGTCTATGTCATACCATGGTTTTTGTGTTCCATTTGTGATAATTTTTCACCCAATGATGATAAATATTAAAATTGAAGTATGAAGGTTGGTCCCTTATCATCTCCCGTCCAACTTTCCATCTCCATCTTCCTTTCCTTTTTCATGCTAACATCCATCCTCTTCCATGCTCACATTTCCTCCTTCTGCATCTTGATAGGGTCCTATGACACACAAAAACACCTTGCATACATAGTCATGTTAGAAAGTGTCATATAAAGCATTATTCATTATAGATAGCATTATCATCTTGAATCACATATACTTGCATAATAAAAAACCAAAAAATAAAGATTATCCATATATAATTCATATCTTCTTATCATACTAGCATCATCATTAGCACTCTATCATGTTAGTATTATATTTTACATCACAATCCATTATATCATAAGGCATGGAATTTCCCATAACATTGCATCCCATACATACAATATCACATTAGTAGAAAGATGACATATCATATCCAATATCACATATTACATTCATATTAGATATTATCCATCATGACATTTACCATTATAAGAATTTTCTCATAACATTGCATTGCATTTTACACATATTGCATCACATTAATAATATTATAACATGTCACATTAAGCATCACATTTTGCATTCACGTTGCATATTTCCATTAAACATTTTGCATTATCATACAAATATTTCATTACATTAACATTAAAATTACATCTTCATATCATATTATGTTCATAACATAGAGTCATTTTATTCATCATCCATGCATATCATAATACAAACATCCATAACCCTAAATACATTACATCATTATATTTCATCATCCACATTACATTATCATCCATATAGATCATAAAACAAAGCATAAAAATAATCATAAAACATCATAGATCATCATCATATAAAATGCATTAACAAACACCATAATCATAGCATGAGTATCCATCAGATAGTAGGTCATCATAAATGCATAAACACATCACAATTCATATCATCAACCACCACCAAAATCATATCATATATATATATATATTGCTAAAAAAAATAAAGTGTCATGGGTATAATGTCAAGATGTGTCCAATAAAAGTTGAGCTCACAAGCTTGATAATAAAATATCTGTGTCCAACATATGTCAATCATAAATAACAAGATCTATCTAGAACTATCCTGCTCTCCTATCTCGGGAAGATCCATGTCCTCCATCTGAGGTGAATCTTTGGTTTGATGCTATGTGGTAGGAGCCTTATCATATGGAGTGGCCCATCTGGCATCTGAAGTCTCACCCTCAGACCTGCTTTGTGTCCATTTGTTGTGAGTCCTACTCCATTCTCTACCCCATGAACCATTATCAATCTCAAAAAGTGAGGTCTCTCTCCTCTCGGGCGGAACCAATCTCTCATATAAGTCCTTGTAATACTAACGGGCCCTACTAGCCCTGGAATACTCTCATGCAACCTCGACCATAGACCCGCTACATGTAGCTATGAAATCAATCATCTAATGGTCGGTCTTCTGTTGAATAATGACTACGAGATCCCTCTCCACTTGAAAGGCATCCCTCTCGGCCTTAAGGCTATATCTCTTAGTAGTAATTATCCTCAACTTTGCCTCCAATTCCTATACCCGCACTTATAGCACAACTACACTCTACTCGAGAGTCTATCATCTACTTGACCCTCCTCCCCTATCACCTCATCTCCCATGATGATCCTCTCACGAAGGACCTGCTCTACCTCATCCATCTCAGCCTCCTCTCCTCCTTCTAGCATCTCTTTTCCATCCTTTGCCCCGACCTCAACCTCCATTGCTGCTCCCCTACCTATGCAAATACCTCTTCTGCCACCCTAACCTCTGGTTGATCCTCCTTCATCTCCTCCTCATCTTAGATAGGTGGAATATGTCTAGCCTCCCATTGTCCATCATCCCTCCTCTTCCTATAAATCTCTCCTCCTCCTTATCCTCCTTGTACATCACCCCCATCATCCCCTCGGCCTCCTTCATCCCCCTATCCTCCATCTCCTCCATCTATCCCACCTTTTCCTCCCCATCGGCCTCTCAAGCCCCTAACTCTATGCTCTATTGGTGCTAGTTGTTAAGGATATATGAGAAAAATAGGTCTATGTACTAACCAATAGGCATCATACTCTAGTGTGGTCCCTGTGTCTGCCTCCCCACCTTACCACTCCAAATATAATGCTTGCATGGCATCTATCTCCTACTTAGTTGTAGTAATCACGATTTATGGACCCCAGGGACGCACCTCTCGTGATGATCGCCCATGATCTTTTGTGCCAACTGGGACTCCCTGTCTCTCACCAAACTGTGATTTGACCCTCTCTAGGAAGTACATCTCAATGATGTGCTCTAACCGTATTGTCTTCTCGATCAGATACCTGGGTTGTCAACACCAAGGCAAGTGGTCATCCTCATATATCCATAATTGACAGGTCTTGTATAGTCTCCAAATGAAGCTCACCAATTTTTATAGACCATGCCTCCAATAACACACATCCCCAACATTTTTATGAGTCAACACTTCCTTGTAAAGATAAGAATATGGCACACTACCCATTGCCTACCGAACCATTGGTAACTGAAACACTGTTATGTGCTCCCACACCCAAACTTTCAAAAATGCCACACCACAACTCAAACTCTATCCTCCTCTATAGGTGATATTATGTAGCTGAAAATAAAGCATGGCCAATAGACATGCCCCCCACGCATATACTATCCTTGAGGAAACCATCGATTCGAGCACCTCTCTCCATCACACTGAAAATTGTGACCCCTGCGATCGGGAATCAGAACTCCTACTATCAACACATAGTCGAATCGGTCATAGGTCTCCGCTAGGGTCTCCCATCAGATCTCATACCCCTGAATCCCAAACTCATCATCATCATTTGTCTCATAATAATCATATAATTCTTGTAGGCCCCACGTCAGATGGTATCACACCTGCTCGCTATGAATGGGTAGCCTCAATATCATGTATACATCCTCTAGGGTGACTGTCGCCTCCCCTGTTGGTAAATGGAAGTTTCTCGTCTCTGAGTGCCATTGCTCTGCTAGTGCTATAAACATCCCCCTATTTTCCCTAATCATGGGTGTAGACACATAAAACTGACCTAGGCCTACAAACTTTATTTTTCTCTTATTTCTTCTCAACATAATTAAAATATTTAATTATGTCCTATAGTCTAAATTCAACTATTAATTAAATAATTCTCAATTATTTAATTAATTCATATCTTTTATTCCTCCTAGCTATTTAAATAAATAAATTACATTTATTTTATTTAAATATGTCGCTAATTCTTTATGTCCCTTTATAATTAAATAAATTCTTAAATTTAATAAATTATTATTTGTCCACTATGTCTTCCTAATTATTTAAATACATCATTAATTTCCTATGTCTTCTTATAATTAAACAAATTACTATAATTTATTTAATCATTATCCACCTTGGCTTTTTCTAATTTTAAATAAAATTATTTATTTAAAATTACCCACTTTCTAAATTCTCACCAAGTAAATAATTTAAAATCATTATTTACTATCACATGGACCCACCACTTTTGAATTAAATTATTTTTTAATTTAAAAGGTCGACATCACTTCTTGAATCAAATAATTTTAAATAGCTATTTTTAGTCTCCACTTTCCTCTTTTTATGTGCTCATATCTTCTTGTCACATGCATTTTTTTCCATTGATTTTATGAACCCTTCATTTCAAATTTTATCCTAATGTTTCGCTAACCCTAATGGATAATTGTCACATTTAATTTCAGCCTTTGATCTTAAGGCATTTCTCAACTGACAATCTTGGCCATTAATCCAAAATTGACTTTTCTATAAAAAACCAATTTAAGCCTCATTTTGCCACTTCATTACTTCGTACTTCATATCTCTAGACTTCATGCTTTAGACTTTAGACTTGCTTCATACTTGCATTTTGCTAGTGTTGAATAGTGGAATTCTTCAATATTTTCTTAGGGCTTGACATAGGCTAATAGTTTCTCATCAAAATCTAAGGGCAGTCTTCATATTGCAGAAAATGGAGAAGGGCAATGAAGATCAATCATGGAGGGCATGAAGGTTTTTGGGTGAAATCTTTCTTTGTTTATCCACAAATCCTCTTTTTTACTTCATTGTTTAGCTAGAGTTTTGTTTATGCATTTGTTTTCATGCTAACCTAACTTTTTGTCTTAGTTACATTGGTGAACCCGACGCAAACATGCATTACACTTGATCCAATTTTGTGGAATTTTTCTGCAGGTTTTAGGTGCTTTGGTGACTTTGATTGTAGATCTGCACAGTTGGAGGAAAATCTAACATTTAGAGTTTCTTTGTTTACATACAAGGTTAGATAGGACCTCATGCACACATAGTCTAATTAGGTGGTTGAATTTAAAATCAAAAACAAATCTTCATCTAATGTTAATTAGGGGGTTTTAAATTAACTACAATTTCACATAGCCTAATTAGGGGTTAAAATTGATTACAAATTTTTTATTTTTGGCTTAAAATGAATCCTACAATTCTCACATAGTTTTAATTAGGATTTGCATCAAATAACAGCAACAAATTTCACATTTCATGCATGGAAAGTATTTAAAATGAACAACAAATTGCATTTAATCATGGCTTAAATTGATCAAATCCTTTCAAATTAAGGTGGAATTAACCTCATTCTAGATTAATTCTTAATTTTAGATTAATTGGTAATTTAAATTAATTTTTAATTGTAGATTAGCTTTTAATTTTCAGATTAATTTTTAATTCTTAGATTAGTTTTTAATTTTAGATTAATTTCTAGTTTAGATTAGTTTTTAATTTTAGATTAATTTCTAGTTTAGATTAATTAGATTCTTCTTTTTTAACATTCGTATTAGATTTTTTAATTTCTAAAAATTAGATTTTAGTTTTAACTTTTTAAATTAGATTTAGTTTTTTAATTTTTAAATTAGATTTAGCTTTTCTTTAGATTTGATTTTGACTTAATTTAGAATTTAGAATTTAGAATTAGATTTAAATTCTAATTTAGATTTACTCTTTTTAAGATTAGCTTTTAATTTAAACTAATTTTTAATTTAGATTAATTTTAATTTTAGATTAGTTTCTAATTTTAGATTAACTTTTAATTTAGTTTAATTTTTAATTTCAGATTAGTTTCTAATTTTAGATTAGTTTTAATTTAGATTAATTGTTTTTTTCCTCTATAGATTAATTGTTGATTATGTGACTAATCTTGGTCTCTTTTGTAGGTTCGCATGTAAGAGACTTAAAGGTTGAAAACATAAACTCTCTCTTATCGAAGACCTGAATGTGAAATTACTAATGAATTTGATGTAAGATGTTCATCAAAGGCTTAAATTTAAAATTGATTGTCTGTATTAGATTAGAAAACATTTTTGTTATGGTGCCTAAAATGAATAGTTGCTTGATGTGTTTGGTGCTTTTGCACATTTTGGTTTATATTAGATCCTAATTTAATAACAAAAGTATCATGTCCCCTTGTGCACTTGTGCGACTCTGGCTGTAAGAGAAATTGTTATTGACTCTAGGAATTGGGCCTTCCTTGGTAAGAAAAAGTAATTACCCCAAGGCGACTCAAATCGATAATGAGCTAAAGCCAAGCACTTCCGACCAGTATACAAATTTTAATGTTGAGGAAATCTCATCATTACAGGACTTCCTACAAACAAGCAAGTGATAGTGATTCCCTCAGTACCCTAGTGGTGCGTTAAACCTGTAGAGTGTAACCTCTGCAGGCTGGGAAGCCTCCTTATTAGAGCTAATCTCTCCTCTTGTATGGCCTCCTGAATGGGTACCTTTACTAAAAACCATTTGTGTAATTTCCAAAATTATTTCTATTCGTTGGTGCAACAACAGTCATTGCCAAGCCATCCCACATTCTCACAGTTCTTAGTAGAGATGAATATTTTTTCATGGAAGATTCATGAGAACTCGAAGCTTGGTTGACCCGAGAAGTGAGTTTCATGTAAGGGGGAGCAAATGTGGCCAAGTTTCTAACTCATCTACTAAGAATAAGAGTGGCTAGTTTATCCAACTGGGAATCCAATGAATATAGTCCTTGCCATCCATAGGGTTGTGCTTGTTTTCAATGTTCTTGTTTCAAACAACTCAAGACAAAATCATGTGTTTTCCAAGTTTTTGCTACAACCATAAACACGTAAGACAACTTTTACAGATTTCGAAAAACACAGCCAACTTGAAATAACCTCATAAATCTACCAAAAATTGCAAGAAAACTAGACTTCATTCAAACCTACAATGCATCTGAGACTTTTTACAATGCATTTGATTGTTCTGCCATGCATTTGACACCTCAAGAAACACATTTTCCTTTTTGAAGCACAGTCATAATCTTAAATGACACATTTTCCAATCTTGCGATGTAGTCACTATTTGAAATGATGCATTTGATATCTGCAACATATTTGAAACCTGAAACAATGCATTTTCCTGTCATTTAGGAAATATCATTAACATTGTCCAAATTTGAAACCAAACATTTTTTGAGTTTGTTTATAAACTTCCTTCCTCAGTGCTCTCTATTCAAAAATGAGAAAAATATTTTCTCAAATTTCCCATCTTTGCACCTTTTAGTTTGCATTTAGCTTTTACCACAGGTTTACCATTGCAAGTTTTAGTTGCATCTTAGCCTCCACAACCATTTTCAGCATAGGAAAACTCTTAGGTTCTCATTTTGCAAACTTTAGAATATGAAAACTTGCCATACTTTGTGAAACCTTTTCCTTGAAAAGTAGATTGTCGTTAGACTAAATCAAAACCCCTCCTTTAGTCTTTGTCCTTTATGTGAGATATTTCCAACTCATTAGTCTAGTTTGTAAACCTCACCTTGTCATTTTGTCATTCCATTTAGTCCTAAAAATAGTCCTTTGATAATCAAATTTGAGACGTTGACCAAACTTTGAATGGTTAGTAAACCTTTCCTAAGTATACCAAAATTGATCACACCTTAGAGTCTCCTTAGACCTTGCATTTTTAATAACATACCTTAAAACACTTTGGTCTTCCATCATTCATTTTAGTCTTCATTATCACTTTGCATTTAACATTCCCTTTAGACAACATTATCATTACTACATTCCTTATTATCCAAAATTCCAAAAACATATGTCATATCATTTCCATTTGGTTATATTTCATCCTCCCTCATTTGAGAAAATCTTATATGGTTGAGACTAGGCTACAAATAAAGAGAAGTAAAATGGACTCCTTTGGACAAGACAACAACCCTTACAACCTTCCTAGTGACATGAAATTCAACACAAATATGGGGACATCTTTCATCAACCCCTTTAGTGAAATGAACATAGCATCTTCCTCACGCAACCCCTTTGAACAATTTATACAAAGAGATGAAAACAGACATGTGTATTCATGGAAGATGTAGAAGTAGCTACCCAAAACCTCGAAGTGGCTTCCTTTGTAGAAGAATTGGTCTTACAAGATTCAGAGCAATATTTAGCCTTGCTTCTACACCAAGGGGCTAAATTTCCACAAGGATTCGATGTTAACACTTTGAGAGAAACATCTCCTAATCCTACCACACAAACTAGTCAACCCCAATCAACACCACAACATAATGGAAACAATACCTTCAATGGTTCCACCACACAAAATGCAACCAACACCATCAATGCTACTTATGTTGGAACCTCCACTCAAAACACATCTAACACAATCAATACAACATCTATTGTGGGGACATCAACCATGGCACACACCGTATCACAATCCATCCCCCACATATCAACAATCCCATCACAAACTGTTGGAGCTACATTTGGGTCTTCAACCAATACAATGGGGAAAAATTCAACAAAACATTTTTTTGGATCTTCATCTACTGCTATGGGAATGAAATCATCAAACCGTTTACCTGGGTCCTCAACTAATTCCATAAGAAAAAACTCATCAAACCCCTTTAGTAGGAGCAAAAGATGAGTTATCATTCAAGGACCTCAACCTAATGTCCCGAGCTCATCACAAATCAATACCAACACTAATGTTCCCCAAAAGAAAAACATGAATATCCCACATGACCACATTTACCAATTTGGACAAGGCAACCAAGTAACCCAACACATGAATCCATTTGGTCATCAAAACGTTGATGGATAGCAAATTCTAAAAATACAATCTAACACTGCTGGAACACACATTCCCACATATGCATCTCATGTCCATACACAATAGCATATTCCCAATCAAAATGTCCAATACCAACACATCCCAAACCAAAATGCACAATTTTCTCAAAACCAATTCATTCCAAGTTAGAACATACCATCACAGCAAGTGGGAACTCAGTGAATACCTATCACCAACATGTGCGATGCCACAAATAACCCTATAGTAGATGCCACTTACAACTCAACTTGCTTCCCTACAAAAACAAGTGGAGAACATGCAATTTTCAAACAAGAAGACACACACATCCTATGACTTATGTTCATACTTGTTCGACATGAACTTTTGTATGCCACCATTCCCTCTAGGCTATGTGGTACCCAACTTCCCCAAATACAAAGGAAAGACTAATCCCCTTGAGCACATAAGAGAATGTACGACCAATTGCGTGGACATTGCATATGAACATACCTATCTAATGAGACTCTACCCTAGAAGTTGCTCAATTTTTGCACTCGATTGGCTCACTCTCTTTCCTAAAGGGATACAGTCATGGGAAGGACTTGCTAATAAATTTGTGGAAAATTATGCCTATAACCTCAACATCGACACTACCATTGCCTCATTATGTAAGACAACCCAAGAGGACACTGGCAAGACATTCATTCCTTTTTTCCAAAGATGGAGGGGTATGGAAAGTCGATGTCCTATTGAAATACCCAAGAAAGAAAAGGTAAACATGTTCGTTCAAAAGCTGGTTGGCCCATTAAAATATGCATTACAGGTCCATTGTTGCACCACTTTCAAAGACCTAGTTGAAAAAGGAGTCCAACTTGAAAAATCTCTTATTTCCAAAGGAGAACACAAACCCAAACCCACCTAATGATAAAAATAAATATTGGGTCAAAAAAAAACATATCACCAATGATGGCATTGTTGACGCTAAAGCAATAAACACGACAAGTTCTGCAATTACGCTTAGAGGACCTCAACCTCAAAATCATCCCTTAACTACACCAACGCCTACAGTAAATGCCATCCAGAACAATCAAGACCAAGGGCAACCACAACAAACCAGATAATTTCCCAAAAGATGCACATACACCCCCTTGGGAACAAATTAAAGTTCTCCTCAAGAATCTCATCCAAAACAATGTCATAACATTGCAAGACCCTAAACCATATGACCCAGAGCACTTCAAACCATCATGGTCGGATGATAATTCCTTTTGTGATTGTCATCGTATAAAAGGGCATAAAACTTCTTCCTATAGACAATTGAGAAATCTCATATAGGACCTTATTGAAAGTCATGCTATTGAAATACATGGTTAAAATTTTTCTCTAAACAAGGACCACACTATAAACAAAAATCCATTGTAAGATCATGGTTCAAGTAACCCCTCTATATCAGGTCCAAAGACTAATAACAGAGCCTATCACACCCGCACTGGTTTTGACTATTCTGGTGGACCTATAATTAATCACCTCCAAGCTGCTAATGAACACGTTAATACTATCACCATTAAGAGGACCCCAGAGTGTAATGTTAGCACCCATAAAGGCAAGGTCACAATATCTGGTCCTCCTACTACACAAAAAAAGATCACAATACTTGGTCCCTCTGCCAAATAGTCACAACCAAAAGGACAATTCGATCTTATTGACCAATTGGGTAAAATTCCCACTCAAATCTCCATAATCGAGCTGCTACACATCTCGCCTGCACACAAAGCCATACTTGATAAGGTCTTACAAGAGTCTTCTATACCTAATGGCATTCATGTCAACCACTTTGAAGCCATGGTCAGATACTTGACTACTCCTCATCACATCACATTTTTTACCATGACTATTCCTCACCTAAACCATCTCGTAATGATTCCCTCCACATTGAAGTCTTCATCAATAAATACAAGATTAGATGAATCTTAGTAGATGGTGGAGTAGGATTGAATATATGCTCCCTAAAAATGGTTAAAGCACTAGGATTCTCTGATGCATGTGTGGATGCTACTAAAATAATTGTTATAAAGGCATCCAATGATGAAGAACGCTCTTCTAGGGGCATCATCACACTCCCCATCCATGTGGGGTCGATCATTACAGATACCACATGTCAGGTCCTAGATCTTGAGATACCTTATAACATCCTACTTGGTTGACCATGGATCCATTCCTTAAAGTTTGTACCATCCACTTACTACCAATGTTTGAAGTTTCCTTTCGATGGCATCGAAATCACCATACTTGGTGATCCTGATCCCTTCTAGTATTGCACCAACTTGAGAGGCATAATTGAACACCAATTTTCCATTAACTGTGAAGCTTCGACATCCACTTCTTCCAAATAC
This sequence comes from Sequoiadendron giganteum, assembly GCA_007115665.2. Classification (NCBI taxonomy): domain Eukaryota; kingdom Viridiplantae; phylum Streptophyta; class Pinopsida; order Cupressales; family Cupressaceae; genus Sequoiadendron; species Sequoiadendron giganteum. Next base: position 611,988,879 of record CM021106.1, read on the forward strand.
ATCGACCCATCTACACTTTCCAAACCATCCACATCCACTTCTTTCACTTCCATCATACCATCCAGGTCTACTCCTTAGACGTCCATCACACCACCTGCTTCCACTAATCCATGTGTCAATCCACACATTACGATCAAAGACGAAGGGTGTGGCACAAACAAATTACACATGGCCTACTGCATCACTACAATACCCAAGTCTCCAAAGACTCATGGCAAGCCTTGTTTTAGAATAGAGTTGAAGGTAATCTTTAAATTTCCCCCAACAATGACACAAAATGAGGAGACATTAATGATGAGGATATTGAAGATATTTTTGCCTGGATTTACAAACACGCAGAAGAGCTACCTCTATTACTAGTACAACAAAGGCTATGAGATGATGAAATCAAAAGGATATGATGGCACTAGTGGTCTTGGCATAAACAAGACTAGAAGAAGAGAACCCATAATGCCATCCAAAAGACCAAAGAATATGGGGTTAGGGTTTGAGTCACTTAAGATTGATGGTCAACATACCCATGTACTTTCCGGTAAGGGCATAAATGCTTCTGAAAGTATTGAGATAGACAATGAGTCTTATATTGAAACTGACTCACACAAGTGGGAATGGGGTTCTTGGAGATTGTTCAATGACTATGAGCTTGATGAAATGTTTCGAGAACCAAGTGAACCTTCTTTTGATGAAAAATTCAATCAAATGTTTAACATTGGACCTTCTAGAGAAATCTCTTTGAAAAGAGAAGCTTGGGCATAGTTCTCTTTGCCTCAAGATGAAGACAAACCTAAACCACCTCCTGAACCTATTTGTCATGAATCTGATTTACCTGAGCTAGACCCCTATTTGGACCATGAGTATAATTATCCTCAGTTTGTCCCCTATTTTGATCATGAGTCCAATTTGCACGAGTCTAATGAAGAAGATGATTGGATAGATTCCTCTTGGGACTTTGAAGACACTTCCGTCTTTTCTCTTTCAGCCTCCATCTACATGCTTTCAGCATCCTCTCCTCCTTTCACCAACACTGATGATGTCATTTCCATTTTATACCCACAACTCATTGATTGGGACCAACATGACTCACCTATTATGGACACTTTTTAGAACAATGAAGATCTTGGTAAATTCATGGGACTCTCTGTGGGAATACCAAGTGGGGACCATAAAGTTGGGTTTTCTATTGATCTTGATTCTACCACATACTTCAGGGAGACTATTCAATCCTCTAGTCGCAAAAGTAAGAAAAATAAAACAAAAAAAGACATGTCTTTACGTGAAAATTGCAAGGCAGCTTCTAATACAAAAGTAAAAATACAGGATGTATTTGAGGGTGAAAACCTCTCCAATGTGCCCAAGGATGGAGGATTGTACTTTCTTCCCATGACATAAGAGAAATTAGCCATGCACATTGAGGATGTCGGGTAAAAGTACAAAGTTGTGTCACACTTTTATAAAGGAAATGACAAACACTGATCCAACTTTTCAAATTGAATCACTAAAAAGAGATATATATGTTTTAAATTTTGAAATGATGTAAACTAATAAATTATTTATTTTTTAGCATATTTTATGTTTGTATTTTTTTGAAAAAATTAAAAAATTATTTGATTATAGTATTTAAAAATTAACACTATAATTTAGTTGCTGATAAAATGTTGAAAAATGAAGATACATGAGACGTCAATCCTTATATAGTATTTTTTTTTTCCTTCAAATTTTTTGTGTGCTTTTATAACTTGAAACTTTAGGGCATAGATTTTTTTTTTTCCAATTTTGATAAATATATATTTTTAAATAAATATTAAAATGTGCACGTATTAAAACTTAGTTTTTTCCAATCAACGTAAACTTTCATATTAATTATTTATCTAAAATAGAAAAAAAATTATACCATCTTGATATAGATTCTTGTGTCTAGGGCATCATTAATTTTCCAAACTTTTTTAATAAGTTATACTATTTTTCCTTGACATGGTAATCAACCTATTCTTTTGTGCTGATAACCTACATTTAGTAAAAATATAAATATAAATATAAATAATAATTAAACTATTAAAATATATACATTTTTAAAAAATAAACTTATGGATCTACAAAAGGGTATTTTTTATATTTAAAAAAAAATGTTTGTACACAAGTAGGAGTTGTTGAAACATCAAGTTTTTCAAATAATTGTACTTTTTGGTAAATTAGACTCAAAGTGGTGCTAAATATGCATTTAGCTAACAATTTTAGTTAGAAAAGTTTTGGACATATATAACTTAGCTAGAATGAATCTTACAAGATCATATGTTTGACCAAAATTATTTTTTAGTTAAAAATACTTAAATTCACTTATGCTAATTAGTTGGCCGAAAATGTGACACAACTTTGTGTCGATACCCTATTGTGAAAGTCAATGTAGCCACACCTGAAAATCCTAAGACAATTGTTTTTGCAGCATCATTGATAGAAGAGGAAAAGTCTGAGTTTAGAGACTTCTTTGTAGAACAAAAAATCAAGTTCACATGGTCCTATTCTGATATGCTAGGATTAGATCCAACGTTAGTATTGCACCATCTACCTTTGCTTCCTAAGGTCAAACTGTCAAACAAAAGTTATGAAAGATGCATCCACAAATTTCCTTGATTTTCAAAGTTGAACGCAAGAAGTTACTAGATGCAGGATTCATAAGATCGATAGACTATGTAGACTAGATTTCGAACCTCGTTCATGTCACAAAACCAAATGGGAAAATATGTATATGCACCAACTTTTGAGAGTTGAAAAAGGCATGTCTAAAAGATGATTTTCCACTTCCAAACATAGAAATCATTGTGGATCTTATAGCTAGGTATAATATGTTGTCCCTCATGGATGGTTTCTTGGGATATAATCAGATTAGCATCACACCAAAATATAAGCACAAAACAACATTCACTTGTCCTTGGGGTACCTACTGCTGGAACGTCATGCCTTTTGGGTTGAAAAATGTAGGAGCCACATATCAATGAGCCATGACTACAATATTTCATTATCTCATTCATACTTTGATGGAAGATAACATTGATGACCTCCTGGCAAAGTCCTTGACACGCAATGATCACCTAAAAGTGCTAGATAAGATCTTTAAAAGGCTATAAGAATACATGGTCCATTTGAACCGTAAGAAGTGTGTTTTTGGGGTGACTTCAGGAAAAAAACTTGGGGTACATAGTTTCTTGACGCAACATTGAAGTGGACCTCACTAAAGTGAAAGAAATATTAGACATGCCTCCTTCGAAGGGAATTAGTGAACTCTAGACATCACAAGGAAGACTTCAATCCATCAGAAGCTTCATTGCATAGTTAGCCGACAAGTGTCAACCTTTCCAATATCTATTATGCAAGGGCATCCCCTTTGTGTGGACTAACAAATGTTAAACCTCTTTTGAAAAAATCAAGAACTATCTTCTGACACCACCAGTTTTAATGTTGCCCATTGATGAAAAACCTCTGATCCTATACATTTTTGCAACCACTTCAGCATTGGGAACATTACTAGCACAAAATGACCATGAAGAGAAGGAAAGAGCCATATACTACATTAGTTGCACCTTGGTTGGGTATGAACTCAACTACACTTCCCTTGAATGTGCCTATCTTGTGCTTGTCTTTTCCGCTCAAAACTTGAGACATTGTATGTTGAATCATAAGACATAGATACTAGCAAAGATAGATCCATTAAAGTATCTTCTTAGTCTGCAACATTGATAGGACGGTTAGCTAAGTGGGTAATGATCCTTAGTGAGTATGACATATAGTACATGGAACACAAGGCAATAAAAGGATAGGTTATCATGGATCAACTCACTAACACACCCATTAAAGGTGATCACCCATTGGTAGCTAACTTCTCAGATGAATATATCTTCCATGTAGGCCCTAGTTTACCATGGAATCTCTATTTTGATGGGTCACATACAACTCATGGCTCAGGGGTAGGTATACTATTAATTACACCACAAGAAGATTCAATTCTGTAGTCATTTCAAATCACCTTCCCTTTCACTAAAAATGTGGCTGAATATGAGGCACTAGTAATAGGACTTCAAATGGCCATGAAGTGGAATATTAAAGAACTCCTACTCTTTGGAGACTCTCAATTAGTTATCAACCAAGTCAATGATGATTATGACACCAAGGATGAAAATTTGATGCCCTATAAACGCATGGTTGATAGCTTTCTATCATATTTCCACATGATCTCTTTTGAGAAAATTCCCAAAGCACAAAACAAGGTAGTAGACACAATGGCTACAATTGGGTCTCTTTTAGACATTCCTAACAACGTTCCATGATTTGAGTTCTTAGTGGAACAAATTTTGGTTACTGCTTATGATATTCTGGAATTAGAAATGGTGTGTGAGCTTGTTGGTCCCAATTCCCCTAGTACCAATACATATATGATTACCTATAGTCTTAGACCCTCTCATCAAACCTTTCTAATAACCAACACAATTCCTTTATCTCCAAAGTTTCTCGTTATACCATCATTAGTGACACCCTATACCAATGCAACTTTGACAACACCCTTCTTCGATGTCTCGACACTAAAGAACCATGGGAGACCTTCCACGAGGTACATGAGGGTATATACAAATCTCATTCGAGTGCCCCAACCTTAGCTAAGAAAGTTATGAGACTTGGGTATTACTAGTTGACCATGGAAAAGGATTCCCTTCAGCTTGTGAGAACATGTCATCAATGTCAGGTGCACAGTGATCCGATTCATCCACCCATGTAGGAACTTCGGCCAATCACTTATCCTTGGCCCTTCGCACAATGGGGACTCAACCTCATGGGTAAAATATATCCAACCTCATCCAATGACTATAAATTCATTATTACCGACACTAAATATCTCACCAAATGGATAGAAGCCATCCCCCTAACCTATATAACCAACAATCTAATCTCCAAATTCATCCTTAACTACATCATCTATCTATATGGTGTTCCATAATCCATCGTCACAGACAATGCTCGTCCCTTCAAAAATCAAGCTGTGTATGAGCTTTGTGAATGCTTCCACATTCAATACCATTTCTCCACACCCTATTACCCACAAGGTAATGGTCAAGCCGAGGTGTCCAATAAGACAATTATCAAGATTCTTAAGAAGATTGTCAATGATGCTAGTCGTGACTAGAATTTACAACTCAATCCCGCTCTGTGGGCTTACCGCACTAGCATCTCCATGCCTACTAGAGCCACCCCATTCACCTTGGTCTTTGGAGTTGAAGCTATTCTTCCCATTGAGGTTGAAATCCCCTCCCTAGGAGTCTCCATAAAGGGATTGATTAATGACAAAGAATATTGATAGTCTCAACTGCATGAGCTGGAACTAATAGAAGAACAAAGATAAAATGCCTTGAATCACTTACAAGCATATCAAAATTTCCTTTTCCGTAGTATATAATAAGAGAGTTATGGTTTGAAAATTCAACATTGGCGACTTGGTCTTAATGCAAAATCCTAAGAATCAACCTGATCGAGAGAAACCTAGAAATTTCAAACCTAATTGGCTAGGTCCATAAACCATCACTACTTTATTTGGTTTTGGTGCTTATCAACTAGCTACTCCAAATGGGGAAAAATTGATAGAACCTATCAACAATTTTCATATCCGCAAGTTCTACACATAACATCATAGAGCTTGGCTAAAAACCATCAAAATACAATAAAAAATAAAAAATACAAAAAAATCATCACCCTGATGAAAACTTGGCAAACAGGCATCTTGGTGACACCAAAAAAATTTAGAAAATATTAAAAATAGTGAAAACCACTTCAATGGCACTTTGGATAAGTGCCATGGTGAAAACCTGGCAAACAAGTGCCATGTGTAGTCGATCTTTTCTTTTCCATCTACTATCATTCCATCTACCTTCATCCATAATAAATAATCGACATTCCATCTGTCATAAAACCCTAGTTCTTGCCATGGCTGAAAATGGTTGACATCATGTCTCGCATATCCTCCACTTTTCATTTTGAGCATGTCCCTTTCCATATCATTCACCTTAGCTAGCCATTGACCTAACTGACGGTAAAAAAAATTATCACCTGACTGCAGTGGGTCTCGCACATGGTCCCAACAATCATAAAAAGACTTTAAAAAAGTCATAAAAATCAGAAAAAGTCCTAAAAAATCCATAAAAATCAGAAAAAGTCTTGAAAAAAACCATAAAAATCATAAAATGTCCTAAAAAAGCCAAAAATTAAATATCCATCAAAAATCCAAAAATATCAAAACATGTCAAAAACACAAAAACATCAATATAACACTCAAAAATCCCAAAAACAGAGTCAAGTCCATCATGTAATTTGTGTTAGTCCTTGTCATTGTCAAACTATGTTGTCTCTACACATTTGCTAGATAGGCAAGGTTCATCATTGAGACCCCAAGACATTAGGTTGGTCATTTTAGGTTTCTCAAAATAAAATTATGACTCAATCTTTGGTCCATAAGACAAATTCATTGGTCGTGTTGAACTACAAGGTCTCTGAGTGTATGATGTAGGCAAGGCCATCAATCGATGAACCCTCGAGGCCACACTAGGTCAATCTTTTAGGGTTTATCACATTCACTCTCACACATGCCAAATGTCTTCAAATAAATCAAAATATTTTCTCAATCTTTTCAGTCAAAATCAATTGTCCTTTTCTTGCAAAATGTTCTAAATCAGGCAACTGTTAAACAACCTTTGATAATTAGTTAATCAACATTTCAACTCAATTAACATGTCAACGTTGGCATGCGGTGAACTCAGTCATCCAATCAACCTTGGTCAAAATATATAAACACAAGTCAAACTATAGTGTCTTGGTTACTATGTAGATACATCTTTCTGAAGAGAAACTCTTGTCATTTGTTTACACTTTAGGATATGTCTTTCCTAAGCATTGGCATTGTCATCTGGCATTTTGAGGGATTCTCTTGACATTTGAGGATCGATCCTCTCGACATCAACATCATTTAGGATGTGTCCTTCCTAAATTTGGCATTACTTGACATCTGTCACACAAACCTAGACCTCGTCAAATCGGGCATCTTGACATCAAAACACTTGACATTCCAACATACTTGGCAAACACTTGGCAAACATTATCTTTAATATTGGCAATTCTCATTTTTTTTTGTCATGTTACTAGTTCCTCAAGGATGTCCTAACATCATGATTTAGAGGAGCAGTGACGTATTGTGATGATTGTCTTATCTTTTTAGATTGTCATGTTGCTAGTTCCTCGAGGATGTCCTACATAGGATTTAGAGGAGCAACGACATTTCATGGCTTGTCTTTCTTGTTTGTGGTTGGTTGTGAAAAAAATATTGGGGCAATGAAGTCCCTAGTATGCATTATTACCATCCTTGTCTATGATTGTCTGTTTTGCAAGTGGATGACCTTGCACACCTTGGTCTATCTCATACCATGGTGTTTGTTGTCCATTTGCATCATTTTAACTCCCAATGATGATTAATGCAACACCTATTAGAACTTTGGAAAATATTGAAGGTCTCCCTCCCAATACTGGCATCTATGTCTTATGACCTAACATTTCTTATATTCCTTCATTCTCTAGTCTTCTCATCCATTTCAAGAACACACTCATCTTCTTTAAACCCACCTATCCTCTCGAGGGGGAATGCCACTACCTCCTTGTCATCCTTGCTCTCCTCACTTTCACACTGTGACATATTTTTAACTTATTTTCTTTGTCACAATGTGATAATCTACATTATGACAAACAGGGGCAAAATGTAGACACATAAAATTGACCTAGGCCTGCAAACTTTATTTCTCTTTTATTTCTTCTGAACATAATTAAAATATTTAATTATGTCCTATAGTCAAAATTCAACTAGATTAATAAAATAATTCTCAATTATTTAATTAATTCATATCTTTTATTCCTCTTGGCTATTTAAATAAATAAATTACATTTATTTTATTTAAATGCGTTGCTAATTCCTTATGTCTCTATAATTAAATAAATTCCTAAATTTATTTAATTATTATTTGTCCACTATGTCTTCCTAATTATTTAAATAAATAAAGTTTATTTATTTATTTAAATACATCAGTAATTCCTTGTCTTCTTATAATTAAATAAATTCCTATAATTTCTTAATCATTGTCCACCTTGGATTTTTCTAATTTTAAATAAAATCATTGATTTAAAATTACCCACATTGTAAATTCCCACCAAGTAAATAATTTAAAATCATTATTTACTCTCACATGGCCCCACCACTTTTGAATTAATTTAATTTTTAATTTAAAAGGTCCACATCACTTCTTGAATCAAATAATTTTAAATTGTTATTTTGATTCTCCACTTTCCTCTTTTTTTGTGCCCATATCTTCTTGTCACATGCATTCTTGTCCATTAAAATCAAATCTTAGCCCTTCATTTCAAATTTTACCCTAATGTTGCCCTAACGCTAATGGATAATTTTCACATTTAATTTCAGCCTTTGATCTTAGGGCATTTCTCAACCGACAATATTGGCCATTCATCCAAAATTGAATTTTCTATAAAAAGGTAATTTCAACCTCATTGTGTCACTTCATTACTGTTGGAAATATGTGCCTCAATCTCACTGACCCATTCATCGGTGTAACCTGAGCAATCAGTGCAAGTCTCCTAACTCTCGGGAAAGATAGAAGTCCAGCCGAAGTGCTTGGTCGGTGTAACTTGTTTCGTTGGGATGAGTGCTTAGTGTTGGTGGTTTTTTTCCATCGGTGTGACTTGCGGTCATCGGTGGAACTCTTCACTGGGCTACACCGATGGACCGATGCTTGTTAAAGGTGATCTTGATCTATGGTTGTGATGAGATTAATCCAATAGTGCTCGTTTTATTCTGCACTCAATTGTGTTGATTACTGATCAAATCTTGTGAAGCGAGCGAAATTGCCTCAGTGGTTAACCCTTGGCAGCTTGATCAATGGTGTTCACTAGTCCTATGCCTCGTGTGGTGGGTCCCGAGTGACTCATGCGGGGTGTGCCATCTTTGAACACATGTCGTTGTTTTGGGGAAACTTATTGGGAATATTGTAGATTCTTTTTTGATCCCCTGAAATTGCACTAGCGGTCTACGCGTGTCTTGGCGAGTCTTGGCAACGACAAGTGGTATAAGAAGGGAAAATGTTCGGAGGTCATTTGCTCGCCTAGGTAGTTTTCGACAGTTGGTCTATTGTGGAAGTTGAACCGAACTGACTGTTTGGCACGTCAGTCAAAGTGATGGATGAATAGCAATACAACATGTAGCATGATATTATTCATTGATTTTTCATCGCTGTTGTAAATTAATGTTGATTGGCCAAAATCTTTATTCTTTGGTAGCGATTAATTGTGGGGTTGATAGAGTGCAGTTTTTATATGTCTCTGTAATCCAATTCAATGTTGGATGGCTCGATGCATTCTATAGGGCGGTGTTTCTAGAGAATGGTGGAAGCTTGTTGGTGGGGTAATTAAATACCCTGATTGTTGTTGGTTGGATGGGCAAGAGAGATGAGATTGATCAAGATATAAAATCTGATCGAGCAGAGTGTGTGTGTTTGAGCGGTATGTGAAGAGAATTGTAACTGTGAACAATGAGACACACATAACTGAGAATATGTGAACCTGACAGGTCATGAGGTTGTGCGGGCCAAAAGGTTGGCTGTGCGTGTGGGCTGGTGAGATGAAATGAATCTTCATTGTATGTCGTGTGAGGACATTACATAATAGTGTAAGGTTTCAGATCTATGTTGTTGCATGTATTCTCCAGATCAACAAGATATAACTCCTATAAAGTCCATGAGCTTGAGATTGTATTGTAACTCTATTTGTTTCTAAATAATATAATGGCTCGATCTTTTGGAGGGTGGGATTTTTTACCCGAAAGGGTTTTCCCCATGTAAATCTATGTGTTCATATGTTTGTCTTTCATGCTTATTGATTCTATAGTTTTGAATCTATACATGGTGTTGAATCTGGCTTAGTCTGCATGTACTTCTCTTAGAAGGGTAAATGTGGGAAATCACTATGCCTGTTTTTGCTTTATGGCATAGTAGTCTGTTCCCTTGAGGTGATTTGAAGAAAATAAAGTCACTAAGGCACTGGTGTTCTTAGATGTTTCATTCTAAGATGACCCTCAATTTTCACAACAAGTGGTATCAGAGCCTTCTTCCGAGATTTGCTTATGCTTTCATGTGCACATTTGTGAGTTGCATGTACTTTCTTGTTTGTTGTGTTTACTTGTATGGAATCATATGTTTCTTACATGTGGTTGCATGTTGTTGCATGTAAGAGTTCCTGGTGTTTTGGTTCTATGGATTCCTTCTATAAATATTTCTTAGCCTGGCAAGCTTGAGGAGATCTAAAGGAGTTGACTGATGATTTATCCTTTGGTGAGTAAAATTCCTTGCTCTTTTTGAGACAACACACAGCGTGAAAGACATTGAAGATGGAGAAATTGGAGTTGATCATATTGTAATGATGTGGTCTAAGGCTCCTAGTTGGCAGAAAATGATCCTGATGCAAGGGGTGTGAGTTTATGCTTATGGTTGTGTTGCAGTAGAGCGTGGCTCATACTGTGTGCTTGTGTGAGAGGCTCCTTGATGGTATGGAAATGCTTGGGTTATTATTCATCCATGGAGTATTGTTCTTGTGTTGGGTGATATGACTTAGCATTAAAGTCATTGTTCTTTGTTACCCTGATTGCATGAAGGCTATGAAGATGATCTCTGGGTGGTTTGAAAACTTTTGAATAGCCTGGCTCTCTCATATGATTGTGAATGAGTGTGGTTTTGGAATTGGTTTGAAATGGGCCTAGAGTTCCTATATTACTTGTATCTTGTACTAGCATGTTTCAGTTTCATGTTCTTTGGCTCTGAAGGTTTTCTATAGATTTTCCTAAAAAGTCTGATGCATATTCATGTTATTTTTCATTATTATGGTTAACCATACTAGTTGTGTGCAGAATCTTGGGTCGTCCAAATGTGCAGTGGATATGGATGTGCATGGGTGTTTTTGAAACACGGTGGTTTTGCAAGTTTTGCATGGTAAAAAAAAATGTGTGCTTTTGTGGAGCTGTTGGTAAAACTATTTTCTAGATCCTAGTTGTTTGGGTGTTGTTGGATGAGATAATTGCAGTTCTGCATGTAAGTGTTGCTTGTTGGTTTCCTAGAATATGTTGCTTGATTTATGTACATGATTGGTGAATCAGATCTGAGCTTGATCTTGTGTTTGAGTCATGTTGTCTACATGGGTTTTCTCTTTGAGATCTCAATTTTGTAGTTTCCAGTAAGATGATAGATTTGCAGGCTTCATTGATTAGATCTACGGGTTGACCATGTTGTGGGCTGTCTTTACCTACATGCTTGCTATGGGAAAACTCGAAAGTGGACTATGAATATCCATGAGGTTGTTTTAGTATTGATGCATATTTTCTAGTTGGCCTTGTCTATGGTCACTTGTTCATTGGCCTGGCTGGTTTGAGATGACAGGAAGGATAGCATTGAGTACTTGAATCGTCAATTATGGGGACCTGTAGAATGTGTATCACAATGTCATGGAAGGCTTGGGTACACTGGTTAGTGTAAGCTTTTGACAGTGATGGTGTAGTCTGCGTGGTTTGGAGATCTTGGTGTTCTGCATTGTTGTCAGATGGACATGTTGTCGATTGTACCTAGAGGCATTTTAGATTAGTAGATTTTTGGTCATGATGCTTGGAAAGATTGGTGTCACGGTTTAGTGGGAGCTTTAGTAGTGATTGTGGATTCATCACTTGGTGGTGAATGATCTTCTTTAGTGTTGCAAATGTTACTAGGAGGGACTCTTAGATCTTGTTGATGCAAAAAGGTTCTTTCGCATTTGCATGGACACTATTTGAGGATGTACAACATCTTGGAACCATGGAGGATGTTTGAAGTCTTTGGCTGAGATGTTGTTGGTTCTTGACAGGAGATGTTGGTTTAGAGTTTTTTTTCTTGAGGTCATGTATACTCGTGCTTGAGCATTAGAGTTTTGGCATGTTGTGTTGCTCTCGAAACCATAATTTGTTCACTTGAAGTGTGGTATCTCCTAAGGGGGATGCGTAGATCATGTTGTAATGACAAGTTCTTATTTCAGATGTTTGGAGCTTTGGCAATGGTCTGGTAATTCTCTGTGTTTTGAGTACATTGGTCGTATGCTTGAGAACTTCATGTTAAGTGCAATAATCCAGGATTGGAGTTTACCATGAGATGATCACTTGCAGGTGTTCATGGATACACGAAGAATAAGGTGAGGCTAAAATTCCTTTGAGAAAGGTGTTGATCATAGTTGAAAGTCTGAGTAGCCTACACCTTGGTTGGATGTGAGTTCAACAAAGATCAATGAGGATATTTCTCTTAGATGAGTCATGGTGGCTTGTATATCTTAGAGGAAAATTTTATTTTTCCACTCTTGGGCTGCTCGGCAGTAAGTCTATTTGAGAGGTATTTGCCCATTATATCTTTCAAAGGTATTTTATGCTTTATTTCATGATATGGATCTTGAATTTTTGTTTAATGGTTCTAGAGGATTCATAGTGGAAGGTGGACAACATGGTTTATCTCCTTGAGATTTTATGTGATATCATTTATTGATGAGAACTGGTAGGAAATAGTTATATGTGTTGATTGTTGGGGATACAGATTCAGTCTATCATCATAGAACACATCTAAGACAATAGTGCCTTAGTGATTTCAATTCAAAATCACAACAAAGATACAACCAACTATTCCATAAAGCAGAAACAGACACAGTTGATCCCCAATTGACCCTCTAAGAGAAGTGAATGCAAACAAAAGATAGATTCAACATAAGCACAGATTCAAGAACATGAATCAGACAACCATGAAAGACAAAACATGAACACACAGATATACGTGGGGAAAACCCTTACGGGTAAAAAACCCCACCCTCCAAAACACTCAACTCACATGTATTATTCAATAACTAAAATGGTTACAATACAAAACCAGAGCTATGCTCTTCAGGAGATTACATCTTGTTCATCTAGACAAAGAATACAGGCAACACTAAATAGAATCTTCACACAGTTACAATGTCCTCATGACATACTATGTAGATTCCATTCAGCTCCTCACAAATGATTGTCACAGCTAGCCTCAAGGCCAACCCCGCCTCTTAGCCTCACAGGTTCACATCTTACCAGATCTGAGAGTCTAAGTGTTCACGGTTGAACCGCTCAAACACTCTCAGCCTCTCTCTTGGTTATCGCTCTGCACACCAGAATACATATACTATGTGCCAACCTGTTCAGCCCATCCCTGCCTGCAATGGTCATCAAGATGATAAATTATCCACCTGCAAGCACCCATACTTCACTGATAATGTGCATCGCTCAAAACAACATGCATCAAGCCATGCAACATTAAATAGGTTGTTGAAAACATGTCCGTCAACCTCCATCCAATAATGCAGCCCAATCATAATCAAGAAATAAAGCATTAGCCAATGGGATCATAAAGAACCTGCCACATGTCGTCAAACAATTCGTAGTCACACTTTGACTATTTGTCCAGATCAGTCAATCGAGCTCCTACCATGCTACCACTACCCAAACCAACACACCTCGTGGTATGGCAGTAAGCCATCTGAGCTCCTTCGAGCTCCAGCCCACAGACCACCACCGCTCTACCACTCAGACACCAAGTCCAACTCGATCAAACACTGCCCCAAGTTCATCCAAGCTCTTACTGTGTTACCGTCGAGTTCGTTCGACCCAACTGCGGTATGGTGGTGAGCTCGCCCAAGCTCACCCAAGTCTTCAGTTTGCTTCGTCCCTCCTCACCATGCTACCGCAACCCTATTGGCATTTCTTCATAGTATGGTGGTAAACCTGTTCAATCCTGCCTTCAGACTCCACCGCACTACCGCAGCCTATTCAAGGTCTAGATACGGTAAGGCAGTAGCCATCCTAGCAGACTATAGGAAATCTTTTCGCACTATTGTAGAGGCCACCAAGCCACCTCATGGTAGGGCAGTAACTACCAATAGACCGCAGGTGATCTCACCATGGCCACCGCGGTGAGTGGACCCACCGCCCGTGCTATGGCGATAACCGCTAGACCCGAGCATAAGAGGTCTCACCACGGCCACCGTGGTGAGTGGACCCACCGCCTGTGGTATGGTAGTAACCGCCAGACTGGACCACATGCGGTCTCACCGTGGCCACCACAGTGAGTGGACCCACCGCCCGCGGTATGGTGGTAATTTCCAAACCACCGCCGACGGCTTCACCGTGGTGAGGGTCTTCGCTGACCACGATATGGCAGTAACCAGTAGACCTAACACCACGGTACCACCAAGGGAAAAAAAAGGTCAGGTGTGGTATGGCGATAAATGCCATAAATAGAGAAAAAATGCCAAGGCCGAAGGAGAAACAAGCTAGAACGTTGAGGCATAATTTCCCAACAATCTCCCACTTGCTGAAGACTTTCAGGCTTCCTCCAAACATCCGAACAAGGATCAAAACTATGTTTCCATGCTCCAACCAAGACCCCTACAATGACATGAAAAAATGTCCACCATCTCAGGCTACAACTCCAAACATCAAACATAGAAAAAGGAGAAAGCCAAGGCATATATGCACCAGTCTCTAGAACACAAACATTTGATCCTCCAGGAGGAAAAGGCACCAAAATAATAGTAGCAAAACACAATACGAATACAAAAACCATTCTCTAGAACAAGAAACCATCAGCTAGAACAACAACCACAAATTGGCTGCCCTCATCCAATTGATCAAACCACACAATTGAAAACCAACACCCACAGCTCGTGCTAAAACCATCCAATCACCCATACCTCAAAGGTATGAACATCAATAAACTCACGCCATCACATAACCAACCCATCAACAACAAAAACAAGCACGATGTGTCAACCAGTCAAATGACCCAACACATCCAGGTACTCCCACTGCAAGGGTACAGTCCAGATGAGTGCAAACAAAGCACTATCACATATGATCTAGGCATACTAAGTCCACCAATCCCTGCACATAGAAATGAGTAACCATGTAGTTCCAAGGAACATCCACACTGATCTAGAACACCTACAACCACTTGTTGCAAGAAATGTTTCTCTCAACTATCTTCCACAATTCTTCCAAAGTCCTCCAAACCTGACTTAAGAAAGAAGCACATGAACTTTCATGTCATCACCCAAGTGACAACACATGACCACAAACTGTGACCAACTCGGCACAACAAAGGCAACCCACATCTAAAGTCAAAAGAATAATCAGGAAGAACAAGACCAGATTAGAGAGAAACAACAAATCAAAAAAGTGCCCTTCTACAAACACTTCTATATGCTAGCTATGTCAAGAATGATCTTGATAAGTAGGAGGTTTCTTCCACAACGTGTCAAATTATAATATTTCTATAAGGATTCAACCGTGTAGTTTTTGAGTCAAACTCATTGACCCATGATTCATGAGTAGTGGTTCACAAGAACCCATCTCTCATGATAATGAATGGTCCACTTAGCACTCATTCCATCTAGGTGATGTTCACAGAGGTGAAGCATTGGTCCATCGCGGGAGGTCAC
The DNA here is from genome assembly GCA_007115665.2 of Sequoiadendron giganteum. Taxonomy (NCBI): domain Eukaryota; kingdom Viridiplantae; phylum Streptophyta; class Pinopsida; order Cupressales; family Cupressaceae; genus Sequoiadendron; species Sequoiadendron giganteum. Next base: position 612,004,491 of record CM021106.1, read on the forward strand.
CCATCCCAGTACTGCTCCAGCTCAAGCGCGCTTAACCATAAATTTTCCCCCAACGTTAAGCCCACTTAGCCTGCTACCCCATTTGTGCAAATTTTAGCAAGTGTTGTGCCTTATGAACCATTCATAATAGAGCCCCTTTAGCTCATCAATTGATAAGTAGGAGGTTTCTTCCATAGCGTGTCAAATTATGATATTTCTATCAGGATTCAACAGTGTAGTTTTCGAGTCAAACTCATTAACCCATGATTCATGAGTAGTGTTTCACAAGAACCCATCTCTCATGATAATGAATGGTCCACTTAGCACTCATTGCATCTAGGTGATGCTCACAAAGGTGAAGCATTGGTCCATCCCGGGAGGTCACCCATCCCAGTACTTCTTCACATCCTAAAGGAAGAGCCTTAACAACATCCAACAAATCCATGGATGTAAGCACCTCAAAGAAGATCAAACTAACCCATATAAACATCTCCTATCAATCCTCAAAAGCACAAGGAGATCCACTATGCTATCAACCTTCCATTATGAATCCTCCAGAATCTCAAAACAACTCAAGAATCATATCATGAAAGATAAAGCATAACACACCTGAATAGTATAATGGGAAAGTACATTTTAAAGTGACACCACTGCCAAGAAGACCAAGAAGAAAGGAAAACATGCTCATCCAAGAAATACCAGTTACTCTGACTTACCCAAGAGCATTCTCCTTCAAGGTCTCTGTTGAATTCACATTCAACCAAGGTGTAGGCTACTCAGACTTTCAGCTATAACAACAACATTCTCAAAATAATTTCAGCCTCACCTTATTCTCCATGCATCTATGAGCACCAGCACCTATCATCTCATGCTAACTCCAAACTACATCACTGCAATAAACATGAAGTCCACCAACATATGACCAATGTACTCAAAACAAAGAGAAACCCCAGACCACTGTTAAAGCTCCAAACCTAGGACAGGAACTTATCATGACACCATGATCTACACATCCCTTTAGGAGATACCATGTTTCATGTGAACTATCCATGGTCTCAAGAGCAAAGAAACATGCCCAAACTCTAATACACAAGCAAGAGTATACCATGACATCAAGCAAACAAACTCTAAACCAACATCACCTGTCAAGCACCACCAACATCTCAACCAAAGACTACCAAGGTCCTTCATGGCTCCAAGATGTTGCACATCTTCAAATAGTGACCATGCAGATGCGAAAGAACTCTTCTACAGCAACAAGATCTAAGAGTCCTCAAGAAGCATCTGCAACACCAAAGAAGATCATTCATCACCAAGTGATGAATCCACAATCACTACTAAAGCTCCCACTGAACTATGACACCGAGCTCTCCAAGCACCATGACCGATCACCCCATCACTATCAAAATATTACACTATCTAGTGTATCCAGCTCTCCATGACACCATGATTCACATGCTTCAGGTCCCCATCATTGACTATTCAGGTACTCGAGTTCCATTCCTCCTCTCATCTCAAAACAGCCATGCCAATGCACAAGTGACCATAGACAAGGTCAGATAATAGATCTGCACCACATAGTTACAACCTCATGGATATTGATAGTCCACTTCTGAGTTGTCTCATAGCAAACATGTAGGTAAGGACAGCCCAGAACATTACACAATTTTTGGATGCAACCAAATGAAAAACTAAAAATCTATCATTGCACTGGAAACTACAAAACTGAGATCATCATAGAGAACAGCCAAAGTAGACAAGCATGACTCAAACACCAGATCAACAATAGATCCGATTTGCTAGACACGCCCACAACTCAAGCACACAACCATCATGGTTAACCAGAACAATGAAAAGAAACATGAAAAAGAATGATAGACTTTTTAGGAAAATCTACACAAAACCTTCAGAGCCAAAGACATGAATCTGAAACCATGCAAGTGCAAGAAACAAGCACACAGGAACAATAGGTCCATTTCAAACCAGTTCCAACACCACTGTCATGCACAAGAAAATGGGAGAGCCTAGCTATCTAGGAGTTGCAGACCACCAAGGTCACTTCATAGCCACCATGCAAACAAGACAACAGAGAAAAAAATGCCTTCAGTGCTAAATCAGAACACCCAACACAAGCACAATATTTCCATGGCCGATCAGAAACACTAGCAAGTCCATACCACCAAGGAGCCTCTCACACAAACACCCAATATGAACACCACGCTTCGCTGCAACTCATCCATGAACACATCTCATGCCCTTTGCACTAGGAACTTTGTTACCAGCTAGGAGCTTCAGACCATGTTGCCACAACATGACCAACTCCAATCATCTCCATCATCTTTCAAACTATGTGTTGAATCAAATAAGCACACGCTTCCACCCATCGAAGGATCAATCACCAACCGATTTCTCTAGACTTCCTCAAACATTCTAGGCTAAGAAATCATCACAGAAGAAAACACAAAACTTCAGCAACTAGGAGAAGACTTTGATACCACTGGTTGATATCATCAAGCCTCGACCTCCTTCAAACATGCTCTAATACCACTTGTTGGTATCATGAGCAACAAGCTACTAGCTCTAATACCACTTGTTGGGGATATGGATTCGGTCTGTCATCATAGAACACATCTAAGACAACAGTGCCTTAGTGATTTCAATTAAAAATCACAACAAAGACACAACCAACTATTCCATAAAGTGGAAACAGACACAGTTGATCCCCCAATGATCCTCTGAGAGAAGTGAATGAAAAAAAAAGATAGATTCAACACAAGCACAGATTCAAGAAAATGAATCAGACAACCATGAAAGAGAAAACATGAACACACAAATATACATGGGGAAAACCCTTACGGGTAAAAAACCCCACCCTCCAAAACACTCAGCTCACATGTATTATTTAGTAACTAAAATGGTTACAATACAAAACTAGAGCTATGCTCTTCAGGAGATTACATCTTGTTCATCTGGACAAAGAATACAGGAAACACATAATAGAATCTTCACACAATTACAATGTCCTCATGACATACTATGTAGATTCCCTTCAGCTCCTCACAAATGATTGTCACAACTAGCCTCATGGCCAGCCCAACCTCTTGGCATCACAGGTTCACATCTTACCAGATCTGAGAGTCTAAGTTTTCACGATTGAACCACTCGAACACTCTCAGCCTCTCTCTCAGTTATTGCTCTACACATCATAATACATATACTGTGTGCCAACCTGTTCAGCCCATCCCTGCCTACAATGGTCACCAGGATAATAAATTATCCAGCTGCAAGCACCCATACTTCACAGATAACATGCATCGCTCAAAACAGCATACATTGAGCCATGCAGCATTAAACAGGTTGTTCAAAACATGTTCATCAACCTCCATCCAATAATGCAGCCCAATCATAATCAAGAAATATAGCATTGGCCAATGGGATCACAAAGAACCTCCCACGTGTCGCCAAAAAATTTGCAATCGCACTTTGACTATTTGTTCAGATCGGTCAAGCTCGGTCAACTGAGCTCTGAGCTCACCTGACCTCCTACCACACTACCATTGCCCAGACCAACATGCCTCACACTATGGTGGTAAGCCATTCGAGCTCCTTTGAGATTTGGCCCATAGACCGCCACCATGCTACCACTCAGACACCAAGTCCAACTCAGTCAAAAACTGCCCCGAGCTCATCCAAGCTCTTACCGCGTTACCGTCGAGTCCTTTCGACCCAGCCGCAGTATGGTAGTGAGCTCGCCCAAGCTCACCCAAGTCTTCACCGTGCTCTATTGCTCCTTCTTACTATGCTACTGCAGCCCTGTTGGCATTTCCTCACGGTATGGCGGTAAACCTGTTCGAGCCCGCCTTCAGACTCCACCACACTACCGAAACCCAGTCAAGGTCTAGCCTCGGTAAGGTGGTAGCCATCCTGGCAGACTATGGGCAGTCTTACCACACTACCGCAGAGGCTTCTAGGGCCCCCCACGGTAGGACGGTAACTGCCAGGCAGACCGCAGGCGGTCTCACCGCGGCCACCGCAGTGAGTGGACCCACTGCCCCCAGTATAGCACTAACCGCTAGACCCAACTACAGGTGGTCTCAACATGGCCACCACGGTGAGTGGACCCACCACCTGCGGTATGGTGGTAACCTTCAGACCCGACTGTAGGCGATCTCACTACGGCCACCGCAGTGAGTGGACCCACCGCCCGCGGTATGGAAGTAACTACTAGACCACCGCCGACGGCTTCACCGCGGCCACTGCTTTGAGGGTCTTCGTTGACCGTGGTATGGAGGTAATCGGCAAACCTAACATCGTGATACCACCAAGTGCAGAAAAAGGTCAGGCACGGTATGGCGGTAAACACCATAAATAGAGGAAAAACGCCAAGGCCGAAGGAGAAATAAGCCAAAACGTTCAGGCATAATTTTTGAACACTGATTTCCTAAGATGGGAAATGAAGGGGTTTGATCTTCTTTGAGAGGCTTACATCCATGATTGATTAGTTGGATGGGTGCAGTCAGTGCTCTAGTTGTTGTTCTAACTGGTGTTCTATCTTTTTTCTAGAGAATTTTTTCATAGAGGTGATCTGGTTTGGCCTTTGAAGTTGATGTAGTCTTTGCTTCTATATGGTTTGTTGTTGGTGCTCTAGAATGGTTAGTAAGATCTTCATCAAGTGGGATATTTTTGCAAATATGTGCCTCAATCTCACTGACCCATTCATTGGTGTAACCTGAGCAGTCGATACAAGTCTCCTAACTCTCGGTGAAGATAGAAGTTCAACCGAAGCACTTGGTCAGTGTAACTTGTTCCATCAGGATGAGTGCTCAATATTGGTAGTTTGTTTCCATCGGTGTTACTTGGGGTCATTGGTGGAACTCTTCACTGGGGTATGTCGATGGACTAATGCTTGTTAAAGGTGATCTTGATCTACGGTTGTGATGAGATTAATCCAATGGTGCTCATTTTATTCTATGCTCAGTTGTGGTGAGTACCGACAGAATCTTATGAAGCGAGTGGAATCGCCTGAGTGGTTGACACTTGGTGGCTTGATAAACGGTGTTCATTAGTCCTGTGCCTTATGTGGTGGGTCCTTAGTGACTCATGCGGGGTGTACCAGCTTTGAACACATGTCATTGTTTTGGCGAAAGTTATTAGGAATATTTTGGATGCTTTTTTTATTCCCTAAAATTGCACTAGTGGTGTATGCATGTCTTGGTGGATCCTTGCCATGACAAGTGGTATATGAAGGGAAAGCACTCAGAGGTCTTTTGGTCACCTGAGCAGTTTTCGACGGTTGGTCTACTGTGGAAGTTGAATCGAACCGACTGTTTGGTGTGTCAGTCAAAGTGATGGATGAATAGCATTATGACACATTGCACGATATTATTCATTGATTTTACATCATTGTTGTAAATCAACAGTGATTAGCTGAAATATTTATTCTTTGGTAGCGATTAATTATGGGGTTGACAGAGTGCAGTTTTGGTATGTCTCTATAATCCAATTCAATATTGGGTAGTGATGTGTGTTGTAGGGCGGTGTTTCCAGAGAATGGTGGAAGCTTATCGATGGGGTAATTAAATACCCTGATGGTTGTTGGTTGGATGGGCAAGAGAGATGAGGTTCATCAAGATGTGAAATCTGATCGAGTAGAGTGTGTGTGTTCACGTGGTATGTGAAGAGAATTGTAACCATGAACACTGAGCCACATAGAACTGAGAAGATGTGAACCTTAGAGGCTGTGAGGCTATGCTGACTGAAAGGTTGGCTATGCGTGTGGGCTAGTGAGAGGAAATGAATCTTCACTGTATGTCATGTGAGGACATTGTAACAGTGCAAGGTTTCAGATCTATGTTGTTTCATGTATTCTCTAGACGAACAAGATGTAACTCCTGTAAAGTCCATGAGCCTGAGATTGTATTGTAACTCTATTTGTTTCAAAATAATATAATGGCTCGATCTTTTGGAGGATGGGGTTTTTTACCTAAAAGGGTTTTCCCCACGTAAATTTTTGCATTCATATGTTTTTCTTTCATGCTTATTGATTCTATAGTTTTGAATCTATACATGGTGTTGAATTTTACTTAGTTTGCATGTACTTCTCTTAGAAGGGTAAATGTGGGAAATCACTGTGCCTATTTTCGATTTATGGCATAGTAGTTTGTGTCCTTGAGGTGATTTGAAGAAAATAAAGTCACTAAGGCACTAGTGTTCTTAGATATTTCATTCTAAGATGACCCCCGATTTTCCCAACAATTACTTCATAATTCATATCTCTTGAATTCATGCTTTAGACTTTAGACTTGCTTCATAGTTGCATTTTTCTAGTGTTGAATAGTGAAATCCTTCAATATTTGCTTAGGGATTGACATAGGCTAATAGTTTCTCACCAAAATCTGAGGGGAATCATCATATTGCAGCAAATAGAGAAGGTAAATGGAGATCAATCATGGAGGGCATGAAGGCTTTTGGGTGAAATCTTTCTTTTTTTATGCGCAAATCCTCCTTTGTACTTCATTTTTTAGCTAGGGTTTTGTTTATGCATTTATTTTCATGCTAACTAAACTTTTTTCCTTAGTTACAATGGGCATATAGGTCACATAGAATAAGCCTAAGTCCAAAAGTGCCTATTTCTCCTCCTCGCCCAACTGGTCTCACGATCGAAAACATTTGGTCTCAACTTGTGAGTATAAATTGAAGGTAAACACTCCTAAAATCACCACACAACCAATAATGTCAATCATAGACTTTTTGTTGACCAACAGAACCTAGTTTGACCAAGTCAAAATTTCTTATTATGGGGAAAGTTTTTAACTAGCCAATTATGTCAGAATTTTAACGAATGTGTCACACCCAGTCATTTGCATCCTTCTTGATCACATATGTAGAGCAAAAAGTCAATTATGTCACACAGCTTTATGTGTTTCATCGCAAACACTTATGCCCCTACCCTAATGCAATTGTGTCGCATTGAGACGATTATGGCGAACTGCTTATCGAATGCGTTGAACACAAATTCAATTGCATCACAAAATTTTGCAACATGATTCTCTGCTAAATTATTTCCTAAGCTAAATGCATGTTAAACAAAAAAATTAAAAGTTGGGCTAGTAGTATGTACCCAGAGGGTGCTCCCTCAGGTTGGTGGTAGCTATAGATTCGATACCCATGGTGGGTGGCCTCTAGAATAGGTGACATTCTTGCTGACTACTCACTCTAAGTTCTCAAAATTTCTAAATTTTGAATGTGAAAATGACCCTTTTTCAAACTCAAATTGCCATTTATAAGTTCACAATTAGGGTTTTTGACCTACCTTGCCTACAACTCACACCTTTTGAAGCCCTTGAACTATAACTTGACCCCTTTATCAATTTTGACACTCCATTTTGTCTTCACCATCGAATTCCTAGCCATCTCTTTGTCTCATTGGGATAATTCTCCAATTTTTTTGGTAATTTTGCAAATTTGTCAAATTTTCCCGAGGGGGCATACTTGTATTTTTTGACCACTGGGGCATGTTGGGGCATGATCTGAACTTCATTTTCATTTTCATTCTTTGACAAAACGCTCAAATCACATTATGTCAAAGAGGGGCAAAATGTAGACATTGAAAAATGTCCTAGGTTAGGGAGCAACATTTTCCCTTGGTCATCATCCTCTCATAATTAAATAATTTTAATTATTTAATTATGCTTCATCATATTCCTCTATTAATAAAATAATTTTAATTATTTAATTAATTCATTTTCTAATCTTTATTCTATCCTGATAAATTAAAATAAATTAATTGTGTCACTAACACTCCCTTTCTTCAATAATTAAATAAATAATTATTTATCTTTTATCACTCATCTATAGTCAGATAATAATTATTATTATTTGTTTATGCATTGACCTTTTCATCCTTCAATAATTAAATAATTGTCAAGAACATTTAGTTATGCGTCATTTCTCTGCCCATTGAATAATTCATTTAGATCAATTATTTAATGTCTAATTTCCATCCCTCCTATTTAATTAAATTGATTTCACAATTTGGTTTAATTAAATGCTCCTTTTTTCATTTCCTCCAAATAAATAATTCGAATGAATTATTTATTTTCCACTTGTCCATTTTCTCCATTTTTGAATAAATAATTTCAAAAAAAATTATTTATTTATGCCTCCCTTTATTTCAAAGATGCCCTACTCATGGTCATTATTTCTGTCATAGTTGTCTCTGTCATAGCCTTCATTTTTTTCATAGTTGTCAAGCATCATAGTCATCGACATCATAAATCTTCCATGAATGGAATATTTTGGTTGCATCGATTCCCAACCATTGATCTTGGCATCTTTCTAGAAGTTCGATCTTGACCATCCATTTCGTAACCTCCCTCTCATTTGTTCTCATCTGTTAATCTTGGAATATTTCTAGAGGATCAATCTCAATCGTATGTTCTAATGGTTGTCTATAAAAGTAACCTTCCTCTCCCATTTTCAAGTTAGTAACTAATTATCTTCAACCTTCTACTTACTATTTGCAGGTATTTGCACAAGTCTACTTCAAAATATGAGGGAAATATTGGCATAAGGAGAAATAGGAGAGACAAGAGAAGTGAAGCAACTTCAAAGGGGAGTGTTTTAATTTTAATGAATTTAGTATTTTCTCTCATTTGATTGTATTCCCCTGTTTAGGTGTGGTTTTAGCTTAGAAGTGTTGGCTATCACTTATTCTAGCCTAGGAATTATCTAACCCCATCTTACACTAGTTAGCCACTCACTTAAATCTCCTCTATAAAAAGAGACCTTTCATCCTCATTTGAGGAAACACAACAAGAAGACAATCACACACCAAGAAGGTGATCCTAAACACTAAACACTCTAGATCAAGAGACTATCTTCAAGAGCATTATCAAGGCATTCAAGCAAAGATTATCAAAGTCTTATTGCATCAATCAAGTATCCATTTTCATGTTTATAGAGGAATCATGTTGATGTATCATTCAAGATCATTTCAAGTATTTAAAGATATTATCTTCATAATCAAGAATCACATCCATGGAGATTTCTACATGCTAATTTCATTCCAAGGCTTCAATATTGGTATGGTAAGTTGTGGCATTGTTATGTTCATTTTTCATTCCTTCAATTACATGTTTCAATTCATTATCAAGTTTGACTACTAAAATGAGGTTTTACCAAGGAAAACCCCTATCCCCTAACAATCAACATTTTCTTCTCTATGATGTGTGATTTGTAGGTTTTAGGTTGAATATTTATGAAGAGAAAGATTTGAAAAAGCAACTTTGGTGACTGGTACACATCATTCTTACCTCTCAAAAATCAAGTTTTTGATTATATGTATAGTTAAAATTTAGATATGCTCCCCATATTGCTCATATTTGAATGAAAAATAGAGAATTAGTGATCTCCATTTAGAAGATTCCAATTTTCTATGTTTCATTTTGGTGAACCCGACATTTTGGACATTCATTTTTTTTATTTGGAGTTCATTAAGGCCCTAGATCTAGGATGGCATTCATTTTTGCATTGAATTTGTATTAGTAAAATTGCATCTAGGGTTCCTAAATGTTGCATTAATGAAAGTTCATATAGGTTGCATTTTTGCATCTTTTCATCATCTAAAAAACAAAAAAAAATGTTATTCATCATCAATGTATTTAGAGTCATTCACTTGAGATTGGAAAATTGTATTCAAAATTGCATGTTGTTTGCATCTTGTTTTCATCATTTTATTCATATTTTAAGCATTGGGATCTAAACATCCATTTAAGGGTATTCATTTGAAACATTGCATAAGTTGGATAGATCAATTGTCACACAATGTTAGTATCTTTCCTTTCCAAGTATGCCAAGAAAAAGCTCATTAACAAGCATGATAGTCATCCTTCCAATATCTTTCCTAGTTATGAGAGTATCTTAGTACAAGAGAATGACAATGTTGACACACTCCATAGTTCCACACCCTCTAATATCTCTTCTATTTGTGGCAATGAAGTGATAGAAGAAGATGAAAGCATAGTAAATCATGATAATCATAGTTCCTCTTCTCCCAATATGTCTCCTACATGTGACAAAGATATTTTGGTGCTAGAAGATACACCCATTTAGAATCATGACAATGTTGAAAGCTCCTCTTCTATAACCTCTCCTAATTTGGAAGATATTATGGCACAAGAGAATGACATCATAGACAGATTTCTTAACATCACTCTACCTAGTCCACATTCATCTCCCAACTCCTCTCCTATTTGTGAGAGTGTTTTTGTGAGAAATCATGACAATCATATTATTTGTGAGGAGGATATGTTGGAATTAGATGATCAAATCTTTAAGACCTATGAAAATCCTCTTTATTTTTCTTCCCCTATTTTGGAAGACATTATTGCACAAAGGGATGTAATCACAGATAATCATACTTGTTCTTCTCCTAATGTCTCTTCTACTTGTGAAGAAGATATTTTGGGCTTAGAAGAACTATTCATTGAAAGTCATGAGAATCTTCTTTCTCTCTTTCCTAATGTTTCCCCCATCCAAGAATACATAATTGAGCAAAAGGATCCAATCATTGAAAAACAAGAATGTGATGCTTTTCCTTCTCTTGATGCCTCACCTCCTTGTGATGAAGTTACTCTACAAAACCTAGTCACAGAATGTGAGAAATATATTATTTGATTCTCTACTAAGAAATCTCTTACTAAGGTAGATAACATGGTGTAAGGGAATGATAGGATTGATTCTTGTCTTTTAAACAAAAGTAAGGTGACTTTGTTAGATGATGTAAGTATGACACCTTGTACTAAGAAAGAGATATCTTTGTCGCAAAATAAAGAAATATCTACCATTGATCAAGAGAATATCTTGTCAAGACTCCTTGAAGATCATTTGATATCTCTCCCCCCAAGAACACGAAAGAAATTTTACTACAAGAGTTCATTTTGTGCATATCATAGAGTTCATGGTCATTCTACTAATTAATGTATGTCTTTGAAAAACGAAATTCCATATCTTAAGGACTTTGGTGCTCTCCCTTGGGTTGAAGCACCTAGTTCCTCTTTTAATTTTGGCTCATCCTTGTTCTGCACTAAGTGGAGGAAAGGGTTTAGATAACCTTGTCCCCATATGTCACTTACCATTGTCTCTTGTGGCTATTTGATCACCTTTCATGTACATAAAAGAGCGAGATTGGGATGTGGCTGAAATTCCTTAAGTTGGCTCGCATGTGACATACTTATTCATGACATAGCTTATCGAAAACATATGAATTGGAATAGGGCTTTCTAAATAAGCTCGCATGTCCTCTTTATTTTTAGCATTTATCATTTTCTACTTTAAAGTAATTACTCACAGCATGATGTTTAGAAATTTCTTTAAAGTGGGGGAATACATTGACATTATTTTGGCATGATTTCATTTGCATTTATTTCATTCTCATTTTTTTCCATGTTCCTTGATATAGATTTCTTACTTCATGTGATGTGTTTTTCTCTTTGTGGTGACATTGGGAGTAATCTCCTTCAAGATCTTGATCTATCTTAGCATATTACATTTCTCTTAGTGGTGATGTGACACAATGCATTCCCTAAGTTGTGAATCTTTTATTGTTTGATTGGTCCTCTCTGGGAGACATTAGGAATGATGTCCCCTAAGATTAAGACCTTACATGAAAAAAGTGAAACCCCTTTAAACATTCATTTTTTGTATTGTGTTACATTTTGTACCTTATCAAAGTCATTGGATGTATGGATTTGGTATGGTCTCTTAGGGGCTCACCTAGTGGACAACTAGCTTCACTAGCCCTTGTGAGCATGCATTTTGTTTGCATAGTGTATGTCATAAGTCATTTGCAAGAATTCTTGGAAAAACAACCTAGACCTGGTCCACAATGCATTGGACAACTTGTTGAAGCTTGATCCGCCAAATTTTTGGATACTCACCCCGCAAAAAACCTAAATGTATGTGGTCCTAGAGTGAGTGCATTTTGTATTTTTATTTTTTTTGTTGGGATACTCATCCTATGGACAACCTAAAGGTATGTGGCCCCAGAGTGAGCATGCTTTAATGATGGTTAAGGCCTGATCCAACCCAGGACAAACAAGTGAGATCATTGTTGAGGCTTGTCTTTGATGTTGTATTAGAATTTTTTGTTATTTTTGCATACATAAGAGTCTTGAATGTCTAATTTAGTGTGAGTTTGAAGCAAGTTCATCCTCCCACTAAAGTGGGGGCTAAATGTAGTGTAGAAAAATATATCCCTTTACGTTTTCAAACATGTTTGGGCCTGCCTTTGTTTAAATTTATGATTCTTTATGCCTTAAATGGTCCTATTTTGCCTCCACAAGCCCAATCCTTTATCAATTAAATAATTTTTAATTATTTAATTCATTCATTTTTTTCTCTTTATTCTTCCCTTGATTAATTAAATAAATTTCATTTATTTAATTACATCACTAAATAAGCCCCTTTTCCTCTATAATTAAATAAATTCTTATTTATTTAATTATTATTTTTTCCTTCTATAATTAAATAATTATTTTCAATTATTTAGTTATTCATTACCCTTTTCTTCTATAATTAAATAAATCTTATTTATTTAATTATTTCCCACTTTCCCTCCAATATTATTCGAATTCAAATGTTAGCTTTTCCCTCTTCTTCTATAATTAAATAATTATTTCAATTATTTAATTATTCATTACCCTTTTCTTCTACAATTTTTTTTTTTAAAAAGGGGTTAAAACTTTATTGAATATCAGAAAAGAGCATTACAACCATAACCAAGGGACCAAGCCCTAGAAAAAAAAGAAGCAACACAACAAGCACTAAAACAATATCAACTATCTTCTAGAATCCTTCGATCCTCCTCAAGGAACCAATCCAAATCCTAACATAACTCAGGGCAAACCTGCATCTAGTCCTCGATCTTCCAACCACCATCATGCTCAGAAGCCCATTTGGCCAAGCAATCTGCAACCTAATTCCACTCCCTCAGGATATGAACAAATGAATCTACCTCCATCATAGAACTAACCTAAAGAACTCGCTGAACCACCGAAGCTAGCTGCCAATTAATATCATAATTTTTTCTCTCATTCAACAAAGTAATCAAGATTTGTGAGTCAGCTTCACAAATAACCCTTTTCCATCCCAAATCAAGGGCTTGCACCACCACATAAAGAATCACCAAACCCTCCATGAGATTAACAGTCTTCTCCTCCTCATGAATAGAAAAAATAAATATCACCAAACACCCTAAGTCTCTGCCAACCCTGGGCACCAATTCCAATAGTCCCAGGATTTCCTCTAGAAGATCCATTAGTATTGATCTTCAAAACACTAGTCAGAGGAGGTAACCACCTCCCTATCCATTGCATTCTCTTGTTCCCCTACCTATATCTCTTATAACCACCAAAAGAAGAATGTATCTCCCAGCCTATCCACCAACTCAACATACCCTTTCCCTAGATGGAAAACCAATTCACTCTTAGCCACAACCGACTCCTATATCATTCCTAACATGCACATCCACACTTGTTGACCCATCAATTTCACACCATGAAATATTTTATGATTCCGCTCCAGCCAGATTTTTGAAAGAAGAAAGGTAGGTCCTACATACCACACATCCTGTAAAAAGGAAGCCATCGAGGGGGGTCTTCCCATACTATCCCAAAACTCCACCAAAGAGGAAGCATGAACACAAGGTTGCTTCCAAACCTCCCACCGTAAATTCAAAAGCTACACAACAAAGGGACAACATAACAAAAAGTGTGAGGAATCCTCCTCCTCTTTCCCACAGAGAACACAAACAAAAGGCCCTTGAAAACCATGTTTACGAATGTTATCCCATGTCAAGCACCTATTCCATGCTAGATTCTAGACAAAACAGTTACATTTTGGCCACGAGAGCTTATTTCACACCCTTTTCCACCAATGAACCTCCACCCTATCCAACTTCTGAACCAATAATGCCTGATAACCACAAGAAATAGAGTAAGTCCCCTTAGGATTATAGCATAATCAAGAATATCCTCTTCCAGAAGAGAGCTACAATGCCTACTACAAAGAATCATGTGAAGCTTAACACTTCCTTCCTCCATTCCCATATCTGGCCACTCTGTGGGATCCTCCCAACCAGCCCTCTCCAACTAACCATAAAAACAAAAGCACTTGAAATCACTCACCCTAGACCGACCAACCACAAGAAATATTTGGCACAAAGGAACCATGTGAGGAAACTTAGAAGTAAGGGAGGGGAAACAATCCCAAGAGTCCAACCAAAAAAGAGCTTCATAACCCCATCTGTAGATCCAAAATAAACCATCCTTGATGAGCTTCACACCCTTTTGAACACTATTCCAGATCATCGAACCTTTCCCATCAAAAGGGTACCTAGGGAGATCATGTCAATGAACTCCCAAAAAATACTTATGAGACAGAATCTTGGCCCATAGTTGATCCTGCTCCACACACCATCTCTACAATAGCTTACCAGCCATAGCCATTCCAAACAATGTTGACTGTCAAAGACCCAAACCACCATATTCCTTTGGACAACACACATCTTCCCACTTGACCAGGCTCCACTTGGAAGACAACAAGCATCTAGCCCATAAAAAATACCTCTCAAGAGCATTCATCTCCTTAAGAAATCCCACCAGAGCCACCTGAAGCATAAACCTATAAGTAGGGAGAGCCTGCACTACTAACTTTAGAAGTTGAACCCGCCTAGAAAAAGACAACCATTTATGTGTCCAATGATTGAATTTCCCCAAGAGCTTATCAATAATATTCTACCAAGAACCCTTAGGAAGACAACCAACATAAATTGGAATGCCCAAATACATAAAAGAGAGCACCCTTATATGAAACCTAAATATATTAGCAATTCTTCTCTGAATGGGGATAGGCGTATTGAAGAAGAAAATGGAGGATTTATCCTCATTAATCAATTGGCCTGAAGCCACAAAGTAAATGTCCAGCAACTGCCTCAATAAAGTAGCTTCCCTAACAATAGCCATCCCCATCAAGGCAGTATCATCAACAAACTGCAAGTGAGACTGCAGAGGAAAATCCCCACCCCAACGCCAACCCTGAATGATGTCTAACTTAACATTTCTTTTCAATAAATGACCAAGACCTTCAGAAAGAAGCAAAAATAGGTATGAGGAGAGAGGGTCCCCTTGGCGTAAACCCTTAGAAGCCCGCAAAAGTTCAGAATTATCTCCATTTATCAGTACCGAGAAGGACACTAACGTAACACAACTCATGACCCATTGGATCCACTCTTCAAAAAACCCAAAGGCAACAAGTATATTATGAAAGAAGGACCACCCAACCCTATCACGGGCCTTAGCAATATCCATATTAATGAACATTGTCTTCTTATGGGAATTGGCCATGAAGTGGATGGTCTCTGTAGCGATAACAACCCCATCCAGAATCTGTCGATTAGCAACAAATCCGCTTTGTTCCTCTGAAATCAGCAATTTAAGCCACTTTTTCAACCTCTCAACCATTAAATCTGAAATAATTTTATATGCCACATTGCAATGGGAGATAGGTCAAAACTAAGATAACCTATCCTCCCCTTCACACTTGGGAATGAGATAAATGAAGGTGGAATTAAGAGCTCGCAACATCTACTTGTTCCATTGGGACTCCTCGACAACCGCAAGAAGATCCAACTTTATGATATCCCAGAATTCTTGAAAAAACTCAATTGGGAAGCCATCAAGGCTAGGAGCTTTTCCTCTTTTTATTTGAAACACAATCCCCTCCAACTCCTCAAGAGAAATCAACTGAGGGATACAAGAAATAATTTGTGCCTCCAAAACTAGACCCCCTTGCAAGTCATCTCTAAATAGAGCAGCAAGATACTATGACGCCTCAGTCGCTATCTCTTGAAATGAAGCAAGATGACCCCCCCTATAATTTACCAGAACTGAGATGGAATTACCATGCCTCTTGGCCTACATAGAATTAAATAAAAAATCATTTTTTTAATCCCCTTCCTACAACCATTCAACCTAGAACTTTCTCTTCCAATATACCTCTTCACATAATTCACATTCCTTCACCACCTTCAGAGTCCTAGCCCCCTCTCTCAAAAGATCCTCAAAAACCCCATTCTCCCGAATCGACTATGTAATATGATTCAACTCTTCCTGAGCAATGGCCTTATCATGAAAAATATTACCAAAACATCATTGATTCCATGTTTTAAGCTGATACTTAACAAACTGAAGAAGCTTGGAAAAAGTGTGAATTGTTGTACCAAAAGCACGTCTACCAATCCTCCACCACACAACCACATGGTCAAAAAGAGTAGAATCTTTTAACCACATAAGTTTGAATTTGAAGGAGAGCAAGGCACCTGACAAGAGATGATACTAATATTGATAGGCCAGTGATCTGAACTCCTCCAATCCAAAATTTTAGAGGAAGTAGACCATAAATCTCCAACCCAATAACAAGAGACCAAGAACCAATCCAGTAGTTCAGTGACACAATCCTCACCAATCCTCCTATTATTCCAAGTAAAACAATAATTACTAGGTTGTACATCAATAAGATTTAAATATGAAATGCTATCCCTAAATAGTAACGTAGAAGGCTCCAACCTAGAAATTCCACCCCTTTTCTTAGACAACTCCACGATAGTGTTGAAATCCCCAACCATACCCCATAGAAGGAAAGGATCCAAGCTATGAACAAATCAAATATGGGACAATAAAAGATGCTTACCTTGATACTCAACAGGAATATACACATTAGAGAGGAGAATACACTCCCTTTTCACAAAACATGAGGCCACCAGGGAAAGAGAAGATCTAGAAGACATACACCAGAGAGGGAAAATACTCTAGGGATTCCATAAGCAAGCCACCCCTCCTGATGCACCGTTATATCCAATACACTGACACTCACCATACTTCCATAGTTTAGGTACCAAATTCAAGATATTCTCCACAGATAATTTAGTCTTCTGAAGAAAAAGAACATCCAAAGATTGATTCCTAACCAAATCACGAACCACTTTTTGTCAAGGGCCACTCTTCAAGCTGCTTACATTCCATGATAGAAAAATCATTTCTAGGAACACGAGAAATGTGAATCCAGGGTCTTCACTGACCTTGACTCCAATAGAGTTTCCCTAGTTGATTTAATCTTTTCCATATTTTTTTTCCTACCCAGCTTGGGATTCTTCTCACCAACCCCTTTCTTTGGTTCCTTTTGCTAAATACCTATGTGAGAAGAGAACAAAGAGCTCTTTACAACTTCTACACCATCCTTCAAGGGAAAAGGAGAACCCCCTCCCCCATTCTTCAAAACTCCAATAATAGGATCTAGCTCAACTTGGACAATCAACTATTGATCCATATCCATCTACCCAACACCTGTATCCTGCACAACCACAATAGCCTCCAACGAAAGCCCATCCTTTCCTATACCCAAAGTTCCTTGATCCAAATTCATCGATCCCGGATTCACTTCCTATTGGCTAAGATCATCTAGCACCTCAAACTTGTTAAAAGTTTCATCATCCTCCCGCTCCCTCAAGGTCCACTTCTACCCCCAGTTCCTATTGCAAGCCTTGGTAGGGACAAATCCATCCTCTCCAGTACCATCACTCAGAATAGGCTTCTTCCCCTTATCAACCCTAGATGTATTGTGAAAACGTTGGGAAGGTTGGGGTGCCACAAGCTTAGCCCTAGGGCACCTACATTACAAGTGTCCATATTCATGACAAATTCAACACTAAAAAGGTAGAGTTTCATAGTCTAACTATTGCACCCATGTATATGATCCTACACTCACTTCCATAGAATCTAGCAATGGCTTGCTTAAATCAATTTCCACACAGTTATGGGAAAAAGTCATTACCTTTTTAAACTGTTTGCTATGAATAACCAATAGGTTTACCAAGCATTGAAGCCACCAAATGCAAAACATCCTATCACCAGCATTCAATCAGGAACCACGGTAGCTGAACCCAAACTGGAACCCTACTTGGAAGCTCTTCAATCAGATTGAATCTCTCATGCCACAGCTTCATAAAAATTCCCACTTGGTTATAGAAATAAGGACCTCCCTCAAAAATCCTATTCTGATCAACCATTCAATCAAAGGAAACCATAAAGTAGTTATTCATCAGGAGCCTAATCTCCATCTCTCCTTCTAGCTGCCAGGAACTCTAAGCTGAAGCTCCCAAAAATTGTAGCGAGACTCGCAAAACCATAAACTTGCAATAAAAGGAGTGCTTCGAATAATATGCAATATCATTAGCCACCATCTCCATCGAGATAACCAATTTCGGCCTCTCTTTACATCTTTCCAAGCATCAATTGATCTTCGTAATCTTATATCCTCTAGATGACCCAAAACCATTCATCTCCTAATCTGACGCAAATAGATTATTATCAAAAACCTTCACAACTTGTGTCTACGGCTTTGATCCAAACGCTCAGCAGAAGTCCATCACAAAACATGATTCCCTTTGAGACATGAGCAAAAAACAAGACCCTAAGTGGGCATGAAATGTTAGAATAATTAGACATTTACTTTATTAATTAAACAATATTTGTTTAATTATGTAAAGTTCCCTTTTAGCTCTTTTTCACTTAAGCTAACATTAGGTACATAATAATTAATTACTTTATTAATTATTATTGTGCAAGCCTAGGGTTTTCCTTTTTAGGGTTTTCATCTATATGTAGTTGAAAACTATCTTTTGTATCATTATTCATTTTACCTTTTCAGGTGAATACATTGCTCCACATTCTTGAGCATTTCCTTTGTTGCTTCTCTTTGCTTCTCCTTGTAACAGGTTATTTGCTTGCAAAGATCCTTTGGGCTTTTGAGGTGTTGTATCTTCTCAACTCCAACAAGGTATCTAAGCTTCAGATTTGCAGCTGCTTGTTCTTGTTTTGAGATTTTTGCATTGGAAGCAAATCTAGGGTTCTAAGGTTTCTTCTTGTGGAATCAGCATACTCTTAATTTTAGGTTCACTTTGGGCTCAAATGGACAGTGCCATTGGATTCATAGCACCCAGAAACCCCTAAATCGACTATCAAATCATCGATTTTAGTTATAGTCAATTTGGAAGGAAAAAAAAAAATTTCCCCAAGACCGTACGTAGCAAAAATCGCAAAAAAAAATCAAAAAAATCAAAAAAAAATCAAAAACAAAGGTTTTTTGATTAATTTTTTGCGCTGTGCACATACTCTGGTCGCGCGACCGCTTGACCGCCTAGCCACCCTCGCGCCGCCCATGCTCGGCCACCTCCCGCCCAGCACCCCTATCATCCGCCGCTCCATGCTCCTGCCGACCACCATCCAGGCTCCGCCGAGCTCACCCCGCGCTCACCACCAACTCCCTGCCGACCACCATCTGGGCTCCGTCGAGCTCACCCGCGGGCTCGCCGACCCGAGTCAGCTCTTCAACCCCCACGGGCTTCAAACAAACCCGCACCTGGTCATATGGTGACCAAGGGCTCCCCAGCTTCAGCCCCCTAGTTCGCCCATGCGACCAGCGACCCTTTTTTTAGCTCCCGGGTGCTAGAGGAGTCTAATAGGGCATTTTTTTTGCTCTCTCATGAAATCGGGCATAACTCGGACGTTTTAGCTCCATTTTTCGAAATAGGAAGAAGCATTGGAAAGCTGGTTTTGGCACCAATCTGATGGTGTAGGTAATTTTATAAAAAATTTAACAGTCTGGATATTTTTTAGCAGTCAAAGTGAGATATTCTTTCTTCACTTCCGGGGTCATAGAAGATGCAAACGGACTCCGTTATTCAAACTTGAATAGGCATTGGAAAGCTCTCAACATGCTCTATTCATTGATGTGATCTATTTTATTAGAATTTTCACTAGGTACATGAGAATTTTTTTTGAATTATTTTTTGTTTATGCATTGCTTCCTTCTTCTTAGTTTGTACTAGGGTTTGGGTTTATCTTTTGTGGGGGGTGTTTTTCTCTTGCTTTCTGTCATTTATATCAGAAAACCAGAACACCAAAACTCTCAAAAATACAAACCCTTTTGCATCTTATGTCTATTCTGAAAGATCACATAATAATAAAAAACACAAGCAGGTACAGGTGCAGGGTTTCATGGCAAACTCTTTAGTTGAGCTTCTCACATCACATAACTATCACACTTGGAAGTCTCGTATGATGAGGCTACTTAGGTCATGAGGGTTATGGTCTTGTTTAGATGAGGTTCAGCCTTAGTTGCAGCATCCTTTTGAGATTATGCAGCACAGGAACAAGATGGATGAGGCTATAGGTTTGTTATGCATGCATGTTTCAGATAGTCTTTTGTTTCACCTTGATGCTTTGCTCACTCCTCGAGCCATGTGGCTGAAGTTTGAGACACTTTTTGGGGCCGTTAATGAGTTTTGTGCATTGCACATTGAGGCAGAGCTGACTTCATTGTTACCTGATTCATTTCCCACTATTGAGGATTTTTTGAACAAGTTCAAAACTATCCGAACTATTTTACAGGGTTGTGGAAAGAACAAGACAGACATAGAGTGCATTTACTTGATTCTTTCGAAGCTTCGTGGTCCATTTCAAATATTTGCTTCGTCCTTCTACTCCACCATGGATGGTTTGGGTGCCAATTTTACCATGCCTACCTTTGATTTGTTTTGTGAGCGTTTGTCTCAGGAACAGTCTCACCTTTCTCAGATGGATATGCTCTCAGGTTCAAAGAGCAAAGCATTGGTTGCTCAGTCACCGAAGGGGAAACCTAAGTAGAAATCGAGGCCCAAGAAAGATTTTGCAGGTAGTGAGCATTCCTCCAAACCGCCTCCTAAGTCTGATTCTAAACCACCATTTAATCCAAAACATGGGAAATCTTTGAAGTCTAGTGAGCCTTCCTCCAAGACTAAGGAGAAATTAGGAGACACTTGCAGTTTCTATGGCAAGCAAGGTCATCCAATTTCTAAGTGTTGGAAACAATTAGAGGCTTTAGAGGATGCCATGTAGCAGCAACACATCTCCTCACCTCAGTCTTCTTCTTCTTCCACCATAGGGAAGGGTCATGCTCTCACTGCATGAGCATCGACCAATGGGTCCACTTGGATTTTAGACTCTGGTGCTTCTCACCATATGACTCACACTCAGCAGTTGGTCACTTCTCTTGTCTCTTGCGGTACTTCACAGATTATAGTGGGTGACTCTTCACAACTTTCCATCTTGGGTTCAGGTTTTGTCCCTTTGGATGGGGGCACTCTATAGGATGTTTTGGTTGTTCCTGACATCTTGACGAACCTCTTGTCCATTTATTAGATTTTCCACACTGGCTCTGGTAAGACAGTTGAGTTCTCACCACATGATGTGGTTATTCAGGACCTCCATGATTCTGATTTCATTGTCGCTACTGGTAGTGTTGATACTGCATCTCGTCTTTACAGATTTGATGGATTTTCCCCTTATGAGGGTACAGGTTCATCTCTTATAGCACATACAGATTCGGTGAGTCAGCTTTGGCATGAGTGTTTGGGCCACGTTAATTACATATATCTTCAGTAGATGAGTACACAGTCACTTGTTCTTGGTCTTCCATAGATTTCCTGCACTGATGATGTTTGTCATCCCTGTGATGCTTGGCAAGCATCACAGGGATCCCTTTCTAAAGGGAAGTACAACTCATGCTTTGGCACCCTTGGAGTTGATTCATAGTGACCTCATGTCATTTCCCACTCCTTCTTTTTTAGGGGCCAAGTATGTACTCACATTCATTGATGACTTCTCCAGCCGCACATGGTTGTACTTTCTTAAGTACACGTCTGATGTCTTTGATTCCTTTTGTGTCTTCAAGAAATTTGTAGGGAAGCAGTCTGTTCTTTCTATCTGACAGATACATATAGATAATGGGGGGGAGTATGTGAATCAGGCTTTCAGATATTTTTACACTGAGCATAGTTTGCAGCATCAGTTTTCTCTTCCCTACACCTCTCAGCAGAATGGTATCGCTGAGCGAAAGAACAAGACTTTACGGGAGATGGCTAATTGTATGATTCAGTCCAGGTCCATGGATTCATCTTTTTGGGCTGAGGCAGTTAATTGTGCCAACTATATTCAGAATCAAATGCCTCACAAGGCGATTCGACATATGACTCCTGAGGAGGCTTGGTCTCATGACAAGCCTGATATTTCATCATTTCGAGTATTTGGTAGTGAGGAATAGGATTTTATTCTTGATGCTCAGAGGAGAGCTATGGAGTGGAAGAGTCGACCCCTCATTTTTGTTAGCTACTATGAGGATGTTAAGGTGTACAGGTTGTTTGATTTTGATTCCAGAGAAGTCCTATTTCGACAGGATGTTCAGTTTGATGAGCGCCTTCCTCTAGTTGATACCCTGTCTCTAGTGTCCACTTCACTACCTACTCCACCCACTATAGCTCTTCAGGATTATTTTGAGGATGATTCTGATGAGGATATTGATGATCCCTCATCTCCACCTCCACTTGCTCCACCTTAGAGGCCAAATGGGCTCGCTTTACTATTGAGGCAACAGGATCTATGGCCGGTGATCCTTCAGACACTCGTCGCACCCGTTCTAATACTACGGGTTCTAGTATTTTGACTCATGCTCTTTCAGAGGATCCTCAGAGATTTTCAGAGGTGATAGGTCACCCTGAGTGGGATAGTGCTATGGAGGAGGAGTATTCTTCTTTGATGAGGAATAGTACATGGGATCTTTGTCCTCTTCCTAAGGGCAGAAAGATGGTTCGGTGCCGATGGTTGTATCACACCAAGTATGCTACTGATGGTTCTATTGATAAGTACAAAGCACATCTTGTTGTGAAGGTTTTCTCATAGGTTGAGGGTATTCATTACTCCGAGACATTTTCCTCTATCGCCAAGATGAATTCTATTCACTTTGTACTATCACTTGCAGCTTCTAGAGGATGGCTCATTTTTTAGATGGATGTGAAGTGTGCCTTCGTACATGGTGACCTACAGGAGGAGATCTATATGGAGCAGCCTCAAGGATTTGTTCATGATGCTTCCTTGGTTTGCAAACTTTGACGTTCATTATATGGTCTCAAACAGGCCCCTCGAGCTTGGTATGAGAAGATGGACTCTTTTTTGCTCTCCACTGGTTTCACTCGTTGTCATTCTGATCACACGGTCTATATTCAGCATCTTGAGGGTGAGATCCTAATTTTTGTGCTATATGTTGATGATCTTCTCATCACAGGTAGCTCATCCTGTATGATTCAGAATTCTCAGCTAGCCTTGATGGAGCAGCTTGAGATGACAGATCTTCGCCTTCTACACTATTTTCTTGGTCTTCAGGTGATTCAGTCTTCAGAGGGGATCTCCATTTACTAGCAAAAGTATTCTTTGGATATGCTTCAGCACTTTGGCATGCTTGATTGCAAGCTTGCCCCCACACCTTTTCAGTCAGGGGTTGTTTTGACTACTACTTGCCCCACTCCTTCAGTAGATTCTACACTTTACCGGTAGTTGGTTGGCAGTTTGTTGTACCTGACTCACACTCGTCCTAATCTTTCCTTTACGGTTGGTCTTGTCTCTCAATTCTCACATGATCCTCATGAGAGTCATTGGCAAGTTGCCAAGCATATTTTGAGGTACATTCAGGGCACCACTTCATATGGCATTCACTACACATTAGGGGATCTTCACATTGTTGGATACACTGACTCAGATTGGGCAGGTGATATCAATGATCGGAAGTCTACTTCTGGCTTTGTTTTCTATCTTGGATCTGGTCCTATCACATGGTCATGCAAGAAGCAGACTGCTCATG
The DNA here is from genome assembly GCA_007115665.2 of Sequoiadendron giganteum. Classification (NCBI taxonomy): domain Eukaryota; kingdom Viridiplantae; phylum Streptophyta; class Pinopsida; order Cupressales; family Cupressaceae; genus Sequoiadendron; species Sequoiadendron giganteum. The sequence continues at coordinate 612,028,257 of CM021106.1, forward strand.
AATTATCATCTACAGAGACTGAGTACCGAGCTACTGTGCTCGCTAGTCAGGAGATTTTATGGCTTCGTCAGTTGATGACTGAGTTTGGTTTTCCTCCTGATAGTCCCACTATTCTTTGGTGTGACAATCAAAGTGCTATACACATTTCGTGCAACCCAGTGGAGCATCAGCGTATGAAGCACATTGAACTTCATATGCATTTCATCAGACAGTTGATTCAGGATGGTTCTCTCATCTTGGAGTATGTTCCCACTGCCGAGAAGGTTGCAGACATCTTCACGAAACCTTTTGCATCTCTGTGCTATCTTCAGTTGTGTTCTATGCTTGGGGTGAAGGAAGTTGTCCTTGGGGGGTCTTTATGAGGCCTTCCTTCCTTGCTTCCTTCCTTCATGTTTCTTTTAGCATGTTGTTCTATCTCTTTTTGGAGAGGAGTTTTTCCCACTGGGTTTTCTCCGTTTCATAGAGATTTCTTTATACTTGGGTACCTGATCTGGCCTTGTTGTCGGGACCCATTGTTTTTTCTTTCAGTAGCTTCTTCTAGGTTTTAGCTTCTCCCTATGTCTATCTTAAGGGGGGGTGTTAGAGTAATTGGACATTTACTTTATTAATTAAACAATATTTGTTTAATTACGTAAAGTTCCCTTTTAGCTCTTTTTCACTTAAGCTAACATTAGGTACATAATAATTAATTACTTTATTAATTATTATTGTGCAAGCCTAGGGTTTTCCTTTTTAGGGTTTTCATCCATATGTAGTTGAACACTATCTTTTGTATCATTATTCATTTTACATTTTCAGGTGAATACATTGCTCCACATTCTTGAGCATTTCCTTTGTTGCTTCTCTTTGCTTCTCCTTGTAACAGGTTATTTGCTTGCAAAGATCTTTTGGGCTTTTGTGGTGTTGTATCTTCTCAACTCCAACATGAAATCCCCCAATTCAAGTGGATAAAGGGAGACAACCACACGAGGGTTACTACAATACCCCTTCAGTTCCACCCACAACCCACCAAAATAAAAAAAAATCAGCTATAAATAAAATAACCCTGCACCCAAGTAGGACAACATGCAGCCCAAGGGGAAAGGCCATGTCACAACACCCCACACAATTGCCCACCAAATGGTCTTAGCCCCAGATGGTCCTTTTGATCTGATCGAGCCTCACCAATAGTCTACACACCAATCCACTCCTGATTGCCACCTCCCACTGCACAAACGTATGCCCAAACCGTACAGGTGCGAACCAAACACTGTCCACCGCGTGCCAAGGAAATCCAACATAGTAAGAAATAACCACAATGAACTCCTCACCCTAAATGGAGAAAGAACCCCCCGATGACATAGGTCAGCAAGCAACAATGGAGAGTGAACTAGGGCATGAACACCCTAGCTCAACCAATAGAGCACATAATCGCCATCCATCCCCAACAATTAAGAATATTTCAAGGCTTTCTTCTATAATTAAATAAATCTTATTTATTTAATTATTTCCCACTTTCCCTCCAATATTAAATAATTATTTTTAATTATTTAATATTTTGTCATTTCCCCCCACTTTTGAATTAAATATTATTTTAATTCAAAATTTAGCTTTTCCCTCTTCTTCTATAATTAAATAATTATTTTTAATTATTTAATTATCCAATTATTTGTTCTCACCTTTCTTTTTAAATAACTAAAATCAATATTTTATTTATTTCTCCTATGTTGGCCACTAAAATTAAATAGCTTTTAGCTACTTGATCCATGTATTTCTTCTCTCAATTAACCTCCACCCTTGATTAAATTATTTTCTAATTTAATCTTGGCCCTTGATCATGATCCTTATTCTATCCACTCACTTAACTCTCCTCTATAAAAGGAGACCTTTCAGGACACAACAAGAAGATGATCACCCATCAAGAAGGTGATCTTACACACTAAGCACTCACGATCAAGAGAGCATCTTCAAGAGTATTATCAAGGCATTCAAGGGAATATTATCAAAGTCTTATTGCAGAAATAAGGGACCCATTATCATGTTGATGTAGCATTCAAGATCATTTCAAGTATTTCAAGATATTATCTTCATGATCAAGAATCACATCCATGGAGATTTCTATATGTTGATTTCATTCCAAGGTTTCAATATTGGTATGGTAAGTTGTGACGTTGTTATGTTCACTTGTCATTCCTTCAATTACATGTTTCAATTCATTATCAAGTTTGATTGCTCAAATAGGGTTTGACCAAGGTAAACCCCTATCCCCAAATAATAATCATTTTCTTCTCTATTATGTGTGATTTTTAGGTTTTAGGTTGAAGATTTATGAAGAGCGATATTTGAAAAAGCAACTTTAGTGACTGGTACACATCATTCTTACCTCTCAAAAATCTAGTTTTTGATTATATGTATAGTTAGAATTTAGATATGCTCTCCAAATTGCTCATATTTGAATGGAAAATAGAGAATTAGTGATCTCCATTTAGAAGAATCTAGTTTTCTATGTTTCATCTAAGCTATAAAAATTTCACGATCAGAGGTATTTAGTCTTGAAAACCATGAGAAATCCTTCAATTTTAGGCCACTTGGTATACTTTACATGGTAATGCTTGAATATATATATGAATTTGAGATTATGGTATTTCCACACCATGATATTAGCAACCTTTATGAGTGATATTAAATATTTTTATGAGCACTATCATGCTTGCACATGTCTTGGGATAAAATATATATTCCATGTAAATGAAATTTTAGTGGTTAAGTTGGGTCTTTATCACTATTGGATGGTTTAAACCCTTTAAATATTTATGTAAAAATTTGATATCAAATTTCAATATAGAGAACTTTCACTAAGGTATTTTTGGTAATTTTGAATAATTTTGTTTCATTTTTAGATGATGCAAGTAGACACTCCTCTTAATATTCATACAATAGTGGAGGATGGTGTTGTTGCATCAATAGAAAGTTTGATGCCTTGCATAGAGGTATGAGGTAGATTAGTAAATTTCATATTATATTTTTTTTCTTATCTACTATTGAAAAATCAAATGACATTCATTTTTAGTTTAATTGTTATTTGTATGGTTTCCACAGGGATTCAAAACTCTAGATTATGAGCATGCCCTTGTTATGGATGAAAATAGTGATTATTTGTATGTAGTAAGTGATTGGTTTTTTATATATCATTCTATAATTTAATTTTTGTACGTTAATATCTATAATTTTGTTATATTAGGTGGGGGTACATGAATCTTTAAACAAGAGGTCAAGTGAATGAGTTCAAGGGAGACCACTATCATCTACATCTCCATCCTACCAATAGTCAAAGGCAACTTGTGATCTATTTCCCTTGCCTAGAGGGAAATGACTATGTATTAGGGTCCTTTGTTTTATGCCTATATGGCAATTTTAAACTTATATTTTATATTAGATATATATGACATAGTATATCCATATGGTTTTTTTGTAAGACTATATTGATTTATTGTATATATGTTATACTTATATCGATATGTAATGATGTATTCCTATATGGCTATTTTGTTAATACAAATATTTTTTATCAATGGTGTCAATATTTGCATTATAAATAATTATTTGAATAAATAAATAATGAATTGATGCAACTATAGTGGTTAATTGAATAATTTAATAAGGCTTAGCTTTCTAATTGGACTTTAGTATGGTTTCATACTTGTTAGGAATAAATATGAAAACTAATATTTCCAAAATAGCTTGTTGATACCCACTAGTGGGTTGGTATCTACCTTTAATATTGTCTAGCTAAACTTCCCCTACAACTTGAAGTATAGATATCCATAAAACTTAAAAACTTAGGGATACCAAGGACATTCAAGTACTCATCCACCCTTGCACATTTTATCCTTTATCAATTTTATCATTTGACCAACCTATCATTTCCTATTTCATTAAATGATGTGACCTATTTATAATATGGACCCATATCCTCTAGTTGACCAATCACTATTTCATATTTATAGAGTTATTTTTTATGCCCACACTTTCCTTCCTCTCAAATAAATATATTCATATATTTACCAAAATGTTTATGACTACCTTGAATTCAATCCATGGAGAAGAGTAATTCTTTGGTGTAGATCATATAGTCATAAGAGTATATGGTTTCACTAGGTTATTATACAAGCTTCCAAGAATGGTCCTACCATGTGTATTTTCCTTAGAATTTCTACACTAGAAAGACATAATAAAAAAATAAACATGGAGCTCGAAAAGGTAGAGCTACATTCTACTCCCTCCTATATAACTTTTTGTGACGTCAATATAACCAAGCATAAGACTATGGATGTCCTTCATGATGCTAATGCAATGAAGAATAAACTTCTTGACTTGACCCTATGTATCTCTTAATACTTCCCTAAAACTCTTTCCCTTAAAATTTATCATAGGTTGTCCCATGAAGCTCACTTTTCATTTCATTACTCTTTCATTGTCAAACATGTCATTGCCTTATCATTGATCACCATCATTTTAGCATTTTCATGATTATTTGCTCTATCATTTTTGGTATAAATGAGAATATTATATCCAACTCAGGTGAGGAAAATTAAAAATTATAACATTTCCTAGGCCAAATAAAGTATATTCAAGTTGTTCATGGTAAAAAGAGATCCCAATTTGATCACTATAATCCATAAAAGGTTAATGCCATTTTCAACCATTTATTACATATCGTAAACTATGACAAGTGTTTAATTAGGGTTTTCAAGAATAGACCCTTTATAAGTTAACTCCATTTTTTTTGTCATTGTATCTTTATTTAGCTCTTACTCCATTCCTTGTAACTTTAATGTTTGGCACTGACATACTTAACTCAATTGCCTACTATTGAAGCTCCTTTTGACTATCATCTCTTCTTCTTATATTGGTTATCATATTTTACATTGTTTTTTGAATAATTCTATACCACCACTCAATATTGGAGAAGATGATAATTACCCCTATAATGCACCTTTATGAGAAAGACAATTAAATAATATATTTTTTGAGAAAGACCTTACAACTCATGATAAAATTTGAACATCAAAGTTTTGAGATAACCATAGCTATCATGAAGGCCCAGTGAAAAATCTCATGCAAAGAGACCTATGGTGACCAAAAATCTAAAGTGGACCTATCCTCTGTGAACTCAAACTCTACAACCACCCCAACTCAATTTACCCCCACGAGATGAAGAGTGTAAAAAATGCCTCTCAACATATTTTTATTGAGTGCAATAGAAACGTTTTGCAACATTTAAAATATTGTTTCTATGGTGAAATGTCTTGGAGATATGAAAATTTGAGAGAGGTTATTGGGGTGGAACCCTATATGACCCAATAGCTTTAAATATAATATTTGTAGGTGTGACAATTTTCAAGAAATAGCTCATCAAAGTTCACCACTTTTTGACACTTAGGGATCTTAAGAGAAAAAATTGACACAATATAGTATCAGGCATGTTGGGGTGCAAACTAAGACCGTTCATATCATAAAAACACCCACTTAGACGTATTGAGACTATTATATTAGCCCCATGATTAAAAGAATGAAAATTATGCTACCTTGTAACTTTCTCTTCAATGCATTTGAAGCTTTTTGCAATGTGTGAAAAATTCTTGGTGTGGCCAAACATCTTGGAGATATGAAAAATTGAGATATTTTTTTAGAGAGACCTTATGTGACTCTGTAACTTCAAATAGAACATTTGTAAGTGCCACAATTTCTGAGAAATAGCTTGTCAAATTTTGCCACTTTTTGGCACTTATGACTCTTAAGAGAAAGTGTCAACACAAGTAGTCTAGAATGATTGGGAATATTGGGGTGTAAAATGGGACCTTTCCAAGCATAAACCTTGTTAGGGTTAGAAGGCAGATATATAACAAGTTAAATGCAGAATTGAACAATAAAAAAGAGTAGTAAAACACACATAGAAGACAACATAGAGAATTTAATGTGGTTCATCCAATCTGGGCTACATCCACAAAACCGCAACCATCCAATTATTTTATTATCCAATGTCAAACCTATTACAATATTGTGAATAATTCCATACTACAACTCTCCATCCCAGCCGCTTATAACAAGATTTTAGAAGCTTCCAGAAATTAGGGTTTACAAAGTCGGATTTTTCTTTTTTCGGTGACCCAAGGATACATGAAGAGTGTAAAGTATAGCATGATCAGTCACCACATACCAAAAATATCCCACTTGGAGACTAATCAGGCGCCATACCAACACAATCTCTCACTTGGAGACTGATCGTGGATGACACCATTGCACTTACAGCTCCCACTGGAAATAAGCACCTTGGACCCTACTGCTTTGTTATACTTGAATTCAACCTTGAAGGCCAACCAAAGCTGAAGAGGACCTAAACTTCTCTCTTGTCACTGCCTTTGTAAACATATCCACTGGATTGTCATCTGTATGTATATTTTCTAGCTTAACCTATCCATCCTCCAATACTGACTGAATGAAATGATATCTCAGTTGTATGTGTTTGGTTTTAGAGTGCAAGGCAAAATTCTTGGCAAGATGTATAGCACTCTGGTTGTCTATAAACAAGTGATTTTCATCCTTTGTTTTTCCCAACTCTTCCATGAAGAATTGTAGCCATATCATCTCCTTTGCTACCTCTATTGCAGCCATTGCAGCCACATACTCTTCCTCTATGGTGGATAAAACAACCACATTTTGCAACCGATAAATCCAACTCACTGTTTTCCCACCAACTGTAAACACATAACCTGTGGTAATCCGCTTGGTATCTATATCCCCTACCAAATCTGAGTCAATGTAGCCTTTTAAATCTGTATTAGAGCCCCAAAACATAAACATATATTGGATGTACATCTCAAGTACTTGAGAATCCATTTTATCGCATTCCAATGCTCAACTCAACGATGACTCATATACCCGCTAACAACTCCTACAAGATGTGCAATATCCGGTCTCATGCATAACATAGCATACATTAAACTGCCTATAGCTGAAGCATATGGTACCTTGGACATTTTTTCTTCCTCCTCTTGTGTGTTTGGACACATATCCTTAGTCAATTTTACATGACTGGGCAAAGGTGTGCTGACAACTTTTACATTCTCCATATGAAATCTCAACAACACCTTTTCAACATAATCAGCCTGAGATAAAAATAATTTCCTATTTTTCCTATCTCTTATAATCTTCATACCAAGGATTTGTTTTGCTGCCCCCAAATCCTTCATAGAAAATAAATTTGCTAACTGTTGTTTTAACTCCTTTATGTGATCCATGTTAGACCCTGCTACAAGCATATCATCAACATATAAACATAAAATAATGTAGCTATCTTCACCTAACATCTTGAAATAAACACAATGGTCTGAATTACACCTGTTGTAGCCTTGCTCGGCCTTTAAACTGTCAAATTTAAGATACCATTGCCAAGGTGCTTGCTTCAAGCCATATAAACTTTTCTTCAATCTGCACAGTAGTTTCTCCTTACCTTTGACCTCAAATCCTTGTGGCTATTCCATATATATTTCCTCTTCCAAATCACCATGGAGAAAGGTAGTTTTAACATCAAGTTGTTCTAAATGCAAATATTCAACAACCACAATACTTAAAACAGTACGAATAGAAGTCATTTTAACAACTGGAGAAAATATTTCATCAAAATCAATACCTGTTTCTGTGCAAATCCCTTTACAACTAATCTGATTTTAAATCTTTTCTTACCTCCATCCTCCTCTTTCACCCTATAAACCCATTTGTTTGGTAAAGCCTTTTTTCCTGCAGGCAGCTTGCATAATTCCCAAGTATGATTTTCCAACAAGGATTCCATTTCTTCTTGCATTCCATGCTCCCACTGAACCTTGGTATCCCCTGCATAGCTTCATGATAACATTCTGGTTCACCAGCATCAATTAATAAAATAGAATACAAAGAGGGAGAAAATATTTCTGGAGGTCTACTTATCCTTGAAGATCACCTAACATTCATTGGAGTTTCTGGTATTTATTTTTCTATTGTTGTGGAGCATGAGGAACCACTAGAACATTGTTGTTTGTAATATCATCCAGCACTACATAATCTTTTTATGTTTTCTCATGCTGCTGTAATAGATCTTTGTACAAAACTTTCTCATTGAATATGACATCCCTGCTTCTCACAATTTTCTTATTTTCAAAATCCCAAAGTCTATAACCAAATTCATCAATGCCATATCCAACAAATATACATTTCTTTTATTTTGCATCAAGCTTGGTTCTATTTTTAGAATCTATATGTGCAAATGCTTCACAACCAAAGGTTTTGAGAAAAGAATAACTCACCTTCTTACCTATCCATGCTTCCTCTAGAATACCACAACCCAAAGGATTAGAGGGACCTCTATTAATTAAATAAACAATAGTGTTTACAACCTCTTCCCACATGTGTAAAGGCAGTCCAACATGCAATCTCATAGTTCATCCACGCTCCATTATTGTTCTATTCATGCGCTCAGCCACTCCATTTTCGTATGGAGTCCTTGGAACCATTTTCTTCCTACGAATACCATTAGAGGAACAATAATCTTCAAACTCTTTGCTGCAATACTTAGCACCATTATCAGATCTAAGAAATTTTTTCTTTTTACCTATCTTATTCTCAACCAAGCTTCTCCATTTTTGAAAAGTTGCAAATACATCATATTTCTGCCTAAGGAAATAAATCCATATCTTCCTAGTTGCATCATCAATGAATGTAACATAATATTGAGAGCCACCGAGAGAAGATACCTAAGCTGGTCCCCATACATCCATATGCACAAGCTCCAATTTCTCATCTTTCTTTTGTTTCCCATCCTTGAGAAAACTAAATCTCTTTTGTTTTCCATAAACACAAATTTCACATAAATCCATATTAACACATTTTAGACCTGGTAAAACATTCTTTGAATGAAGTAATTTCATACCTTTTGCACTCATATGCCCAAGTCTATTATGCCATAGTGCTGATTCAGAATCCACAACAACTATCTTATTTTCTGCCTGCTGAACTGCAACAACTGTTCTTGAACATTGATTTTTATCTGCAATAGTTAAAGTAGTAGGAACAGTATGACCTGTACAAAGATATAAGGTGCATACTTTCACACCTTTTTCTACCACTAAGGAACCTTTTTTAACCTTCCATTTTTTATCACTAAATGTAACAACACAACCTTCATCACCTAGTTGCCCTGTAGAAATTAAATTTCTTTTTAACTTTGGAACATGCCTTACCTCATATAGCAGCCAATGATTCCCATTCTGCAACTTAATTTTGATTCTCCACTTTCCAACAATCTGACAAGGTTCATTATTTCCCAAATAAACCAGCCCAAAATCCCCTTGGAAATAATCAAGAAAATAATTTCTATGGGGTGTAGCATGAAATGAAGCCCCTGAATCTAACACCCAAGAATCATCAATATTGTCAAGGGAAAGAATCAAAGCATCCTCATCAAATTTATTACTTACCACATTTTCCTCTTTATTTCCTTCCTTTTTGTCTCCTTCTTTATTTTAACGAGACCAACCATCTTTCTTTAAATGACCTAGCTTACCACAATACAAACAATTCCTCTTGTCTGTAGATTGGGACCTTTTGTCCCTTGATTTTCCTCGTGACTTCCCATGGCTTCCAAAAAAATTTCCTCTCTCTTTTGTTCTGCCCCTACTTTCTACATTCAAAACACTACCTGATGTGGATGTTCCACCTGAGCTTTTCCTACAAATTTCCTCGCTCAGAATAACACCAACAACATCATCAAAGTTCAATGTATTCGAACCAGAAATAGAATTGCTAACAACCATTACCAAGCTATTCCAGATTTCAGGCAAAGAACACAGGATCAAAAGAGCCCTAGCTTCATCAAAGTTTACTTTTACATAAGTTAATTGACTGGTAACTGAATTAAACTCATTTAAATGATCAGTAACTGACCCACTTTCTACCATTTCATATTAAATAAAAGCATCATAAAAAATACCTTATTCGAAGTGGAAGGCTTTTCATATAACTTCGTTAGGGTTTCCATCAACTCTTGAGTTATCTTTGTTGTTGTAATATTGAATGCCACCGATTGTGCCAGGCATAAATGAATACTACCATATGCCTTTTTGTCCAAAATATCCTAGTCCTCATCTGACATTGTTGTGGGTTGCTTGGTTTTCCCTTCCAGTGGCCACCATAAATCCTTCTGATAGAGGTAGTCCTCCATCTGCATCTTCCATAACTGATAGTTCTTCCCATTAAACTTCTCAACCTTCAACTTACCCTCGTCTACCATTGCTCCCACTTAACCGTGAGACTCCCACTCAATTGTGAGAATTTCCCACAGATGATAATCGAAAACAACCCTCTTTGATACCACTTGTTAGGGTTAGAAGGAAGATATATAACAAGTTAAATGCAGATTTGAACAATAAAATAGAGTAATAAAACACACATAGAAGACAACATAGAGAATTTAATGTGGTTCACCCAATCTGGGCTACATCCACAAAACCGCAACCATCCAATTATTTTATTATCTAGTGCAAAACCTATTACAATATTGTGAATAATTCCATACTACAACTCTCCATCCCAGCCGCTTATAACAAGATTTTAGAAGCTTCCGCAAATTAGGGTTTACATGAAGAGTGTAAAGTACAAAAAAGTGTACATTATAGCATGATCAGTCACCACATACCAACAAACCTAACCATATAAATTTTTTGGCACTGTAAGTTTGGATCCAGGATGAACAAAACAAAAACTATGCTACATTGCAACTTTCTCTTCAATGCATCTAATTCTTTTTGCAATGTGTGAAACCTTGTTTCCATGGCCAAATAGATTGGAGATATGAAAAATTGAGAGAGGTTATTGTAGAGGGACCAGGGGTAAATTTAGGAACCCCCCCCTCAAAAAAGGTGTAAAATCTTGGCGAATCTTGTATACTTCCCAGAAAAAATATTAATTTTATTGGCAATTTTTTTCATTTTTCAAGAAAAATAATCTCAATTGGTGAATCATTTGTAATCGCTAGAAGTCTATGGAAAATCTTAGTGAATTGAATTTTTTTAAAACCAATAAAATATTTTCATTGGTCATTAAAACCTATTTTCAAACCAATAAAATATTTCCATTGGCAAATTAAACATGTTCTCAAACCAAAAAAGTATATCTATTGGCGAATTAAACCTGTACTTAAACAATTAGAATATTTTTGCTGGTGATTAAAAGTGTTTTCAAACCAAAAAATGTTTTCATTGGTGAATTAAACCTATTTTCAAATGAATAATTTTTTTTTGGCAAATTAAACATAATCTCAAACAAATAAAAAAATTCATTGACGAAATAAACTAGTATCCCAATAAAATATCATAGTGTAGGTGCCGAAAATATCAAATGCTACATATTGTTCTATTCGGGGACAAATTTTCCACACATCCAAATTCCTTCAGAAAGTGTTTGGAATGGGGAAAAGTGTCAACATATTTATTATGTTTGAAGCCAAATTTCAGCACAAATTAATATAACCCATGACCATTAGATGATTTTTTGATGGACGACTGTAGTTGCATTTAAAAGAAAATGTATGAAGCACACTACAACAAATCCCTATGATTAGCTCCCTTTTTTGCTTCCACCCACTGTTTTAATATATTTTTTTCCATTTTTTGGGAAACTTTAGCGCTTTTTTTAAGGATGTCACTATTTTCACTACTTTTTGTGTCAACCAGAACAAGTCAGTGCTAATTTAGGTGCAATTGTGCACTAACATTAGCGTCGATATTAGTGCCTAGTATAATGCCCTTATTAACACCTAGATTAATGCCAATATTAGTGCCAAAACTTACACCTATGGTAACACCCATATTATCGCCTAAATTAGCAACCAGATTATTGTTTATGTTAGCACCCATATCAGTGCCTGAAGTAACGCCTATTTTGGCACCTAATTTAGAGCCTTTTTTGGTGCCTAGTTTAGAGCCTAATCTAGCACCTAATTGTTCTGATCTAGTAGGGATTAAGGGTGTTAGAACAAAAAATCCTTCCCCAATATTCACTAGCCTTCAATTGCTTGCCTACATTTCACTTGCATCAAAAGATCTACTACCTTTGATTTTTAATTGTATTTAACATAAAATGCAACAATTTTTGTGACAAGATCTATACTGTCACTAGCATTCCCTTTTTATATACCCATGTATTCCTCCAAATAATCATAAACTAAGCAAATTTCACCTTTACCGTAGACCTTTGTGCAAATTAAGGATTGAGGGTTGAGGGATTAAGGGTTGAGGGTTGAGAATTGAGTGTTAAGGGCGGTTTAATGTATAGGATAGAGGGTTGAGGGTTTAAGGTTGAGGGTAGAGGGTAGAGGGTTGAGGGATGTATATGGTTCAAGGATTGGGGTTGATGGTCCAATGTATAAGGTAGAGGGTATAGGGATTAATGAGGGATTAGAGTTTCAGGGCACTTGAGGGTTGAGGGTAGAGGGTAGAGGGATTAAGGGTTGAGGGATTAGGGTAGAGAGTTTACTTGGGTTTAAGGGTTTAAGGGTTGAGGGATTAGAGTTGAGGGATTACTAGGGTTGGCTAGGTAAGAGGGTATTACAATGTTGAGGGTAGAGGGACTACGTAGAGGGTTTAATAGTTTAGGGTTAGGGTTGAGGGTTGAGGGATTAGGGTTATATAGAGGGAGGGAGGGATTAAGGGTTCAGGCATTAAGTGTTGAGGGTTGAGAATTGAGGGTTGAGGGCGGTTTAATGTAAACTAGGGTAGAGGGTAGAGCTGGTAGAGGGTGTGTGTAAGGGTTTAGGGTTTAACTAGGGTTGAGGGTTGAGGGTAGAGGGTTGAGGGTGCAATGTATAGGGTAGAGGGTATAGGGGTTGAGGGATTAGGGTCAATTAAGGGTATTTCAGGTTTGAGGGTAGAGGGTAGAGGGTCAAGGATTTAAGGGTTGATGGATTAAGGGTTGAGGGTTGAGGGATTAGGGTAGACTAGAGTAATTTACATGGGTTGAAGGGTTTAAGGGTTGAGGGATTAGGGTCAAGGGTATAAGAGGGTACATATTGGTTGGTTGAGGATAAAGGGACGTATAGGGTTTAACGATTTAGGGTTTAGGGTATTGGGTTGAGGGTATAGGCCGATTGAGTGATTAGGGTTGAGGGTAGAGGGTAGAAGTTTTAAGGCTGATTTAGAGTTTAAGGGTTTAGGGTTGAGGGACGTTAAGGGTTGAGGGTAGAGGGTTTAGGGTATAGCTAGGAAATTGGAGGGTATATCGTTGAAGGTCGATTAGGGTTGAGGTTCCAATGTAGAGGGTAGAGGGTATAGGGGTTTACTAGGGTTTAGGTTTTAAGGGTTGAGGGTTGAGAATTGAGGGTTGAGGGTTTAATGTATAGGGTATATTAGAGGGTAGAGGGTAGAGGGTTTAAGGCTTGAGGCTTGAGGGTTTAAGGTTGAGGGTAGAGGGTTGAGGGTATATGGTTGAGGGATTAGGGTTGAGGGTCCAATCATGTATTGGGTAGAGGGCGAAGCTATAGGGGTTGAGGGTACGTATATGGTACATACATTGAGGGATAAGGGTTGAGGGTCCAATATTGTATAGGGTAGAGGGTATAGGGGTTGAGGGATTAGGGTTTGATAGGGTTGAGGGTAGAGGGTAAAGGGTAGAGTGTTGAGGTTTAATTAAGGGTTCAGGGATTAAGGGTTGAGGGTTGAGGGATCAGCGTAGAGATTTTAGTACGTAATTGGGTTTAAGGGTTTCACTAGGGTTGAGGGATTAGGGTCGAGGGTACTAGTTGAGGGTATGTATATGGTTCAAGGATTAGGGTTTAGGTTGCAAATTATATATAGGGTTTAAGGGTTTAGGGTTGAGGGACATTAAGGATTGAGGGTAGAGGATTTAGGGTGTAGCTAGGACAATTGAGGTTATATGGTTGAAGGTCAATTAGGGATGAGGGTTGAGGGGTTAGGGCAGAGAGTTTAGTACATAATTGGGTTTAAGGGTTTAACTAGGGTTGAGGGATTAGGGTTGAGGATGCTAGTTGAGGGACGTATATGGTTCAAGGATTAGGTTTTAGGGTGTAAAGTATATATAGGGTTTAAGGGTTTAGGGTTGAGGGAAATTAAGGGTTGAGAGTAGAGGGTTTAGGGTATACCTAGGATGTTTGAGGGTATATGGTTGAAGGTCGATTAGGGTTGAGGTTCCAATGTAGAGGGTAGAGGGTATAGTGGTTTACTAGGGTTTAGGGTTTAAGGGTTAAGGGTTGAGGGATTAAGGGTTGAGGGTTGAGAATTGAGGGTTGAGGGTTTAATGTATAGGGTAGATCAAAGGGTAGAGGGTTGAGGGTTTAAGGGTTTAGGCTTGAGGGTTTAAGGTTGAGGGTATATGGTTGAGGGATTAGGGTTTAGGGTCCAATCATGTATAGGGTAGAGGGTGCAACTATAGGGTTTGAGGGTATGTATATGGTATGTACATTGAGGGATTAGGGTTGAGGCTCCAATATTGTATAGGGTAGAGGGTATAGGGGTTGAGGGATTAGGGTTTGACTAGGGTTGAGGATAGAGGGTAGAGGGTAGAGGGTAGAGGGTAGAGGGTAGAGGGTAGAGGGTATAGTATTGAGGGTTAATTAAGGGTTCAGGGTTGAGGGATTAAGGTAGAGAGTTTAGTACGTAATTGGGTTTAAGGGTTTAACTAGGGTTGAGGGTTGATGGATTAAGGGTTGAATATTGAGCGATTAGGGTAGAGATTTTAGTAATTGGGTTTAAGGGTTTAACTAGGGTTGATGGATTAGGGTTGATGGATTAGGGTCGAGGGTAGAGGGTATAATATGGTTCAAGGATTAGGGTTTAATGTTGAGGGTAGAGGGTTGAGGGTATATGGTTGACGGATTAGGGTTGAGGGGCCAATATTGTATAGGTTGGTATCAGGTATAGGGGTTGAGGTTACGTATATGGTTGAGGGATTAGTGTTGAGGGTCCAATGTATAGGGTAGAGGGTATAGGGGTTATGAGGGATTAGGGTTTAACTAGGGTTGAGGGTTGAGGGTAGAGGGTGCAAGGTTAATTAAGGGTTTAATGTATTTTTCTCCAATTTTTTGAAAAAATTGGCGTTATTTATTGGGATGGCGCTATATATTTTACGCCGAAGGCCTATCCTATTTGAAGAAGACAAACATTAAACTGCTAATCGATGGTTGATATTAGACTACTGACCCTTGAAACTGTTTGGTCCATTTCTACCTTTTTCTTGAGTATTTTATCACATTATAATAATACTTTACCTGCAAAAGTTTGCCCCACGTTGCATAATATCTTATACGACCTGCATATAATTTATTCCTACGTGTGATGTATAATATTTCCTACCATGTGTGGTTAAAGTATTTTTATTCTACTTTTCTATAGGCATGTAAATATTATTTGTTTTGCGAGCCCTAAATTACCAAGTGCTAGACAAAATTACTTTTTATTCTACTAAATTGACTATTCTATCATTTTACTCCTTGCTTGGTATAAATTTACAAACCACTTGGTTAACAAAATAATCTATGCATATACATATTTTTTTTTAAGTATTTAATTATAAGGATTGTACTATTTTTTTTGGAATTTAATTATAAGGATTTGTCTTCTTTTTATTTTCTTTTCCATTTTAAAATTTTGAACAGGTAAATTGAACATTTAGTAATTATTTTATATTTTAGATAATATTAGTTGAGTTTTTTTAAAATTTTAAAATTGTTTAAATACCTAATATAAATAAAAAATTGTACTTACTAATTCTAAAGTTTAAAATGGAAAACAAAATAAAAAATTGTACTTACCTTATAATTAATTAAATAATAAAAAAACATGATCGAACGTCACCCTCTTTTATACCAAGGGATACGACATTCTTGGCTAGTGGTCTCAACATGGATTTTTGGAAGCTCAAAGGGTGGCAAATATGCATTAAAATGAATGCCATGAAAGGTTGGCATTCATTCTAATCTAGTGAAGGTGGTGATCTTGACATTTTGCATTTGCTTCCAAAGGCTTTGCTTGGGTGAGATAGAATAATGGAGAAGGATGTGAAGTATGTAGTGTTTAAATCAGCTGAGGCGCTATCCGACTTTGGGCACAACACTCCAATTTTCCTAGATTGTGGTGTGAGTCAAGGGGGTTTCAAAACAATCATGGACTAGAGGCTCAAAAAGATTCCTCTAGAGTTTGATCCCTTGATGGTGGCCACGGTGAAAATGGTTTTAGGCTGAGAGCATGTGGCCTACAGTGAAATGGTTCAAGTTAATTCCCACATAGTCTCTCATTTTCTATCATCTTTGCTTGATCAAAGCACCCCCAAAAGCCTGGTTTGGGAAATGATGAGCAAGTTATTCAAGCATAATCTCCTAGGGGGATTGGATGAGGTTATTTTGGCCTTTATTCTTGGCTCTGGGGTGTCGTGTCTGAAAGACTTGGAAATGCTAAAAAATCTTGGTGTGGTGGTCCAATTTGTTTTGCTTCTATTGGAGCCGAAAGGAATGGTGCTGGTCAGGAATCAGATGGTGGTTGTAGTTGGGGTGGAGTATCTAAAAAAAGCTCTTGAGCTAGTGGAGACTAAGGATTTGGAGTGGGTGGAGGAATTCAATGACTTCACCCATCTCAATGGCTTCAAGTGACCTCAGGCTCATGGTGGGATGGTGCTGGTTTTTTGGCTTTTGTGATCGTCGGTGGCTCCTGGTGGTGATTCAATTAGGTTTTTGGTGATGTTTTGGTGATTGTCTTGGCTCAAAATGGGTGGTTTGGGTAGCCTAAAAATTTTGAGGCTCAATTTTTTGGCTAGTTGGGAAATCTATTGGAAATCTATTCCTGCAATGGCAAACGATCTATAATTTTTTGAATTTTGATTAATACAATCTCCTTCTTACATACCAAAAAAAATTTAAATACTAGTAGTTGTCTATTCTTTTTGGTGGTTATAGGTGACTGTATTGCTGGCTATTAGCTTGGTTGTGAGTGACTATATTATTTGCATTGCTTCAATAAAAAAAAATATTGAAGAAAAATAATATGTATACGCAAAAAGAATGTACATTATAATTCCCATTCTCAGTATATTAGTTGATTTTTTAATTTTATTTTTAAACTATTTAATTATGAGAATTGTTTTTCTCGTAATTCAGAATTATAATTTTGTGTTGACCTACTGCATCCGTTTATTGGTCATTTAAGTCATGAGTTGAGCCATTAAAGTTGTTCTTTGTACCGGCCCCGAGTTCTAAGTTAGTTGGTTATCACGTATGGTTAATCATTTAAATGCTCCCTATAGTTAGGCCATAATATGTTTTAGTTGACTTACATTTAAGCCATCCCACTTTAGGCAAATCAAAGGAGTATAGTAAGGTGGTAAACAACAAGAAGATAAAGCATACACCACTATACCTCTGAGAGGGTGAGAAACATATGTGATAGAGCAGTACAACCGCAACCCCGCAGCAAGAATTCTTGAGCAAGGCGGTAGAGTGGTAAGCATGGAAGAAAAGTGGACACCACAGTACCACGTGAGGTGGATAATATGGTTGCGGTAGAGCATTATACACTGCAACCCCACATTAAGAGGTCTTAAGCAAGGTGGTAGTGTGGAAAACATCATAATAGAATGGAAAAACACTGTCATACCGTAGTGAGTATAATAAGAGATGGTGGTAGTATGGTAATCATGGCATCATTACAATTTACAGCAATAAATTCCCTCACACATGCATCAAAATTAATTTAAAGGATTTGAGCTTGTTGGGAAACTATCTAGTGAAGAATTGGCATTAATACTAATATGACTAAATACCACGCCCTCAAAAACAAGTGAATTTACCTAAGACTGTGCTCATTTGAAATGCATTGTTGTGGACAAAGATGAGGATGTCGAGAAAAGGAGCTTTGTGAATGATGAGCACTCAGGTAAGTGCACAAATAACCCTCTGAAGAAGCTTGATTGGTGTAGTATTTGGTAGAGCTCTATTATTTGAAGTCATATTAGGAAAAACTGAAATATGCCTCCTAAAAGAAAAAAATTGGAAGTAAAAGAAAGTAAGGCAAAAATTAAGGAAGAAGAACTTAAGGTAAGGAAGAGACCACTCTACTAGTCTATATTAGATTTACTTCCATGATCAACCAAGGAGGGACATGAGAAATTTCTCGTAGACATTCCACAAGGTTGTAGGGATTCTCTCATTCCCAAATCTAGGTGGGACTTATTTTGGTATTTTTATAGTTAGATAAATTTGAAGATTCTAGTGTCAAACCCTTGGATGTTGGATCTAGCAAAGTTGATTGTCTTGAATGTGTTTATTGATGTGGATTTTATCAGATTACTCGCCAAGAATTATCACTCTACAACCAAGATAGTAAGGTTTCCAAATGACTCAATATCGGTAGAGGTAACTAGAGCTGCTATCATTGAGTGTTTTGGCTTAAACAAACAGGATTTGACCAAAATAAACCTATAGAAGAGAGAGGAAGATTATAAGAGGTTAAGAAGAACTTATAGAAGTGATGAGCTACCCCTATATATGAAAAGAGGAATTGGTAATAGAATTATTCCCATTTCTACTTCCAATATTGGTACATGGGGTTATCCCGGACTGTTGCTAGCATTTGGGTCAAGAGGGGTGTTGAAATTGTTAGGCAAAGTGGAGGTGGTAAAAGGACTACCAACCCGACCACCAGCCTGTCTATTCCTAAGGTCATAAAGGGTAGTCCTTTAGTGAAACATTTGGACTTCATCTTCCCTAGGATCTTCCTCATCGTTAGGACCATTATCTACTGAATCAAAAAATTGAGCCAAAGGAATTTAGAACTTACCTCTTCTACCTTGTCATTGCTTGTAGTGACCTCCTCCTTCTCGGGCACATTGCTCTCAGCCTTTGGGAAAGGAGACTGATTGACCACAAGCACAAAGGGGTCATATGGTTCAGAAGGAACAATGTCTCTACATCTCAAGTTATCCACCACATCTTGGACTTCAACTTGAAAATTTTTATTAGTCATCTGGAATTCTGGACAATCCAATTCAGAATGTCGACTAGTTTTTTGTATGTGGCACCAACCAGATAAAGCAGCCTCAACCAGGTAGACTCCACTTGTAGTCTTATCATTTTTGTTTGGTTGATCAAGTGGGGTGGAGACACCACCATTTTTGGGCCTTATGTTCCATGTCTCGTTCTACCCCAAAGTTTGATTTCTATCATAATTTTATCCGAATGATGTGCTAGCATCACGGTTATCCCGGTTCTCACGACTGTCATAACTATCACAGTTGAGGTTGGCCTAGATTCTTTTCTATGAAGCCTATAGTTGATTGTTTTGGTTTCTCAAATGCATCATCTTTGTAGACACTTTATTGATCATTTCCTTGAGTTCATTGATCCGATCCTTTTCTGTGTTGTTCGGTTGTGGAGCTGCATTTTGGAAGAACACCAATTCAACCACTAGCTGATTTTGGTGAGCAGGAAAAAATTCGGATGCTTGAAGATATGTTGATACTTGGGGAGGTTGAGAATGGACTTGTTGTTGCTAGGGAAAAAAATAGTGAGGAACCGAGGGTACTTGATTCATTGGTTGTCCGAGGTGTGGCACTATGGGTAGCTGTGTTACTGAATTCATGAGGGGTGTCTGATGCTGCAAAGCTTGAGTAAGGCCTTCAATCTGTGAAGGATGAGCAACCTTCCTCAAAGAGGGCAATGGACTAGAAATGTTTTGTCCCTATTTTGTGCTAGCAATGACGGCCTTTGCATACACATCTACCAATCTGGCAAGCGGTGGTTGCATTCTCTTTACTAATGCTGCAATAAGATTGTCCAATGCTACATAATAGATAGGTAAAACAACAGCATCATTGAACACATATGGGTCCTACAGTCGAGTATATTCTCTATGGAATCAATCATTAAAGGATTTGATCAATTCGTTGACCTCTCTTTGAATCGACATAAAATGTTGATATGAATTTGTAGGATTGATTAGAGTTTTGAACTTCTACATAAAAGCATTCTTCAAAAGGTCCCACATGTTCATAATTCTTGTCGATAAGCTGACCTACCAATAAAAGGCTTCCTCCCCCAAGGAGTAGGGAAAGAGCTGACAAGCCACATCCTCATGTATGATCTGCATAGTCTTCAAAACGATCTCAAAAATCTTGACATGCTCCTCTGTTGTCCTCTGCGGATCCCTAGGGTTGAACTTCAATCAAACGCTCTCAGGGTTCTTTGGCATGTCATGATAGAGGTTGAAGTCCAAAGGAGATGGATTGTTTCCCAACCACGCCATCGGAGGGGGCAGTGGAGGTAGTTGTGCCAAATTGACTTGTGACTGCAAAGGGGCAGCAGCGGTTAACAAAAAAACTCTTGAAAATGGGACTATGTTAGGCTGGAAGGAAGCGTCAAGCCCTTGGGGAGCAGCAGCCTAGAAGGCTATTTGAAGTGGGCGAGTAGGAGAATATGCTTCCAAGAATCAAGGAGAAGATGGTAGCGAATGGATAGAAAAGGAGGATGATGGTGAAAGTGAAATGGGCTAACTAGGTGTGTTGAAGGCAGAGGCTTCCCATTTCTTAGCTCTCTTAGCTCAGGTAGGGGGTGGTAGCTCTTGGAACTCCCCTTTGTTTGGTGTTGGACCTTAGCATTCTATAAAATATTTTGAGGGAGAAAGACCCAATTTGATCTAGCTTAGCTCCCCAAAATCCCTGCTTCTAGTGCTAGTTCTATTGATGTGTTTTTTATGCACTTCTCAACATAAGTAATGCATAAGTGCATTACTTCTCTTAAAAGGAAATATCCAACAAGTTGCTGAAAAATCACCCCAAGGTCTCTCGAGTGTCAGGTGATGACTTGCATGAAATATCTCAATTGATGTTTGATGTGATTTTGTTGGTAATCACAGGGTAGACTAACGTGAGTTCAGCTGGAAGGGGAATCAGATCTATAAACATAGTTTTTGAGGTGAGGAAGTTACTGTACATTTACTATAGGTTCAAACAACAATCTTGAACTCCATTTTTTTTTTAAGATTTGACTTAACAATGTGCAATGAACTTTAGCATAGGTTACTTATTAAAGAAAAGGGATAAAAGGGCAGGGAAGAGAGAGGGTTCTTGGACCTGCAACTACCAATGAACAGTGATCATGGAGGTCTCTAATGTGGATAGCTTCCTTAAAACAAAATTCCACTTAACTAGAAATTTCACAGTCTCATGAAATCTATGCTATCTTCTAAGGACTATAGATATTTTACCATTCATTCACCATACATATGCATGAACAAAGATAAAGATTTAAAATCAACTTCAAATCTAGGTCCAAACTAACTTTACACAACCATCTACCAACAACAAACAGCCAAAAGTATGGACAAGGAGGGCATCTACACAACATAAATATTTATAACCAAGAAACAACATTACTAAATCTACCAAAGCCAACTGAAATGAAACTAAAACAACAAAGTAAATTTAACTAAATCATCTAACTATGCGAGAGGAATCACGAAACATGAGAAACCCAGAAATGCACCAAAATCAATGTACTTCTATTGCAATTTTTGTAGCATGTCTTTACAACAACTCAACTCTCATTGAAAATGAGAGGAGACCCCTAATTTATAGTGTCCCAAAAGTAGAATATGTGGCCAAGATTGATTTAAATTTGTGTGGCCACAATTCACTATAACCTAGGGTTCTACCTACCCCCCAATATAGTAAATTTTAAAATACATTTTTGTCCACATCCCTATTTTGTCTTTTAGTGGTAGCACTGTAGCATTTTTGTCTTCTTGCTGATTGATCTTTG
Source organism: Sequoiadendron giganteum (assembly GCA_007115665.2). Taxonomy (NCBI): domain Eukaryota; kingdom Viridiplantae; phylum Streptophyta; class Pinopsida; order Cupressales; family Cupressaceae; genus Sequoiadendron; species Sequoiadendron giganteum. The sequence goes on from CM021106.1 coordinate 612,050,086, forward strand.
CTGCAACTACTCCTTCAGAAATTCTTCATCAATAACAGGGTTGACCTCTTGCTTCTTCAAAGCTACATATTCCATGAATTTTAACATCATCGGTTGGAGCTTATCGACCTCTATGATGTTGGATATCAGCACTTGGTAGCTCCACTCTTTGGAATTATCAACAAGCTTCTCCTAGTCCTCCTCATACTTAGCAGTGTGATATTTGAACAGCTCGGATTGAGTGAAAGCTCAGGCAACAAAGCTCATGAAATCTATAGTAATTTTGGTCGACATTCCATCTTCCATCCTCTTTTTGAGGCTTTATATTTTCTGGATTGATCTGGACAGTGAGAATTTCATACCCCATCATTAGCTTCAGATATCAGAGGTAATCTTCTCTAACTTCCTTGGCCCATTCAATATCCAGATTTACCTTTTCAAGTATATGTTCCAGCCTCTCCTTCCGATGATCAAAGTCTCGTTTCCACACATCCATCAGCCAATGATCATCCTCCTTAAATGTAAACTCCTTCTCCCAAATGTCACTTGGCAATTTAAGGATAGCCTCAATCTTTAGTTAAGCAGCCCCATATTTCACTGGGAACTCAATGCAAATTTTCCTCATACCCTCAAGAGACATTTGCAACCTCCAAGAATTTGTTTATTGTCTGAGCAACACAATTAATTCCCATGTTTCTAATATCCAAGACCTTCTAGAACCAATTTTCCATGGTCTTTCCAAGTTATTTATTTTTTCTAATTTGTTAATTTTTTCTCTAGACAGCAACTACAGTGGGGCTGAGGATGTGGTTGGTTACTCTTCGATGGATGACCATTGTTGGATATAGGTTGTCAAATCAGCCACTTGTGCCTTAAGCTCCTCTTTGGAAACTTTATCCTACTAAATGAGATGTACCACTGTGGTGACAGATTCTTGGAGATGATCAACCTTCTGCTACCTAGTGGTTACTCCCAAGTTGATGGTGGATATGTTATAACTTATTCTTTGTTCTCCCACCATCGGTGTAGCTATTTGTACAGCTCTAGATCTAAAGAAATCCATCATTACCTTTGATGTGATCTTTGGATTCTTCTCCTTCCTGGTGTTGATCTGGGCTCGAGCCAATATAGCTTCCATCCTTTCCCTTGGGTCTTTTGGAGTGGGATCCCTCCTTTGCAATTGTCTCTCCAACAAGTCAGGCATTGAGGAATTTTCTTTAGTCGAGTCCTATTGATCCCCTTTTTCTTCTTCCCTAACTTCAATTGCCTTATCATTGAGGGCCTCCTTCTCTGTCTTTGTATCCTCCTTTTCCTCATCGGACTCTTGGATGAACACTATGTGCTTGATAGGGGATTGGGCAGGCAAGCGCTCATTAGGGTTTCCCTCCCCTTCAGAATCTTTTTCTTTATCATTCTCGTCCTCCTCGGGCTGCTCAATCTCTAGATTCTTATAATTTTCAGCCTCTCCTTCAGGCTTATCTTCTTCCTTACCTTTTCGCTTTTCATGAGGGAACACCTCTTCATCATGCCTAGCAGTATGCTCACACTCTCCCATCAGAGACCTATCATCTCCCATCCCTATGGCAGCAACCTCTTCTTCACTAATAAGCTACTTTTTAGCCTCCTTGTCTTCAATTTCCTTCAGTTGCTTGACTAGCTCAGCATCAAGCTCTGGATAAAATATTTCTTCAATTGTCTTTGTGTCCAAATCCTCACCATCATCATTGGAAGACTTAAAGGTGACCTCATCGATTACTCGATGCTCGTATATTGGGTTTTCATGATAGTCATATGCCCTTTCTTCCAATCTCTTAGTTGATTCCAGATATTGCCGATGGTCTAATTCCTCAAAAATTTGCATGTTCACTTCCATTGTTGGTGGCTCAGTAGGAGGAGGGACTAGAGTGCTAAATATTGTCTAAGCTATCACAAATTTTACCACCAAATTTGCAAAAATTCCTAAGAGCTCAGAGGGCACATTTTTCATATATTTCATGAATGATTCTAGAAGGGTAAGGGCAGACATTGTGGTTGCAATGGTGGCAGCTGGAAGAGAAAAGCAAGGAGACATGGAAGATGAAGAAATGGGTGAGGTATTGGTGGAGGACGAATCAACCGATATTACCTACATGATTGGAGAAGTGGAAGCCAGATGGACAGAGATGTCCACCACAGGTGGAGAGGATGCAACTACTACATGTGGGATAGGCGGAGTGGTGGTAACAGTAGTAGTTGTGGAAGTAGATGAAATAGGTAGAGACTTTGGTTGATCAACCTCCATCTCCTATCCCTCATGGAGTAGGTCTTCTTGGATTACTAGAATTTCAGTGACATTTCCCATTCACTTGTGTTTCTTAGGAGGTTCACCCTCTAAGGCCTTTCTAGCGTACACCTTTGGGTCAGACTGCTTCTCGTCAGTCTCCTTTATCTTTTTTGAATGAATAGATGGGGGGGATTTAGATGTTTCTCTAGTTGATGTAGCAGTTGCCCCACCATCATAACCACTTGGATCGCTTTCGAGCCCCTTGAATTTCAGGATGACCCCTTGGTGCTTTAATTGAGCAACCCACTCATCAATCCACACCTTTGTTCGAGCCTCCATAGGTTTGGTAAGTATGTCAAGGTCATCAAACTCCAGCTCATTCCAATCAATTAGTGGCAGTGGCATGTTTGCAATGACATTGTACCTAGGGTTGATTACAGTGCTTTCATCTTTCCCCAGTTGATCAAGCACCGGGAACAGGTTCACCCTTTTTAGAAAGTATGCGATCATCCGCATATAGTGCCTTATCTGCACCTCAAATTCATCTTTACAATCTGCCCAAAAATATTCAACATTGTGGAGGTGGGTATACTCTTGTCCAATCACCTTTCTGATATGGTCGTATGGATCCATCTATGGCCTGGCCATGTGATATTTGAAATGATACTCAACCAACTCCTCCTCTGAGTTGCCTGCACATTAGGAAGTATGAAACTCATACATCCCCTGGTTGAGTGTAAGGGGATAAGGAATCCCTACTAGATGCTTGCTGCTCAAAACATCGTGAATGTGTTGCAACTTCCAAGAGAGCTCCAACAATATTATTCGGTCATTAGGGTACCAGGGCAGCTTGTTTAGATTTTCTGACAATCCCTGGGCATGAATGTAGGTGAACTTTGGATATTGGATGAATAGGAAAGCATAAAATTTTAGAAAAGCACGAGCACTGTGGGAGACTCTCCTCTCAAAATCAGCCCTGAATAGCCTGATGATATAAGCGATGAATGCATCGTTCACTCTGCAATAATCATTCTTGAAGTTCCTGAACTATAGCTAAGGGTACTTTTCGAAAGCCTTGAGTTCTCTACCAGGAAATTCGTTTGGAACTCTGAATAACCCATTATAATGCCTCCTATTGGCTAGTGAGTATACCAAGTAAGAGGTCATATAGAACTTGCAGGTCTTTTTGACGTTCATGAAAATTTGCCACATAAGGGAGGCTCATCACTCTACTTATCAGGGTGATCAAATCATGGTAATCTTTGAAAAAGTCATTGTGAAAGAGTTCTTGAGAAACTTTACAATGATGCCCCATCTTTCCTTTAGCCAATACTGATTTATGAGTTTCTTGCATCTTATGGGGTCTTCATCCCACATTTCTTTGCATTTCGGGATAGTAGGAAACTCCATCTTTCCAAAGATAGGAATATGGAAGGTTTTTTTAATTCATGATGGTGACATGTCGGCCAGGATGTTTCCATCTCTGTCCACAATAGTTCTAGTTTCTGGCTAATATGCCTCTTTGCAAGCCATCACCATCTCGAGGGTTATCAAAGTGGGAGGGAACCCAATAGCTTTGGCTATCCCACTGCTTTTGATTAACTTTTCATTTACTGAATTGGGGTTCATCCTGACCCTCTGTATGAAATCATCAATTTCAACTTGTTCAATATTTGTATCAGTGATGTCCTTCCACCTGGTTGTTACCTTGGAGTGCAACAACACTCCCTGCAATTGGTATTTCATCTGATCTTTATCCTCCTTGCCTCAAGGATCTTTGGCAATTCTCTTTCCTTTTTTTTTGACTGCCTCGTAGGCTTCTGCACTTGATTCCATATATCTCGCACATAGAGGTAGGGTTCAGTATGTATGATGACACAAATGGTTAGCCAAACCCCAAAAAAACATGGTTAGATCGAATAATATATCATTCAAAATTCTAACACTTAGTTGAATTTATCATTAAAGGTTCACTGGAGGGAAATTGGATGACCCAGGACCCAAAGGCCGATCTTCCCTTGTCAGAATGTTGTTCTGAAAGGCGAACAAAGTGGGAAGACCCGAATGATTTCTCCCAATCTTGGATTTGGATAATGAAGGGTCCATGAGGAAGGTGATCACATTTAGCATGTGGGTCATCATTCATTTTTAGATTAGAGGTAATTTAGGTTACCATTAGAGCATCAGGGTTCAAACTGAGGGAAGGTTGTCAAGCATTAACTATTTGAAACACCTTTGTAAAAATGGCCTTCTGGAGGCGGAGTTTCGGAGTCCAAAACCCAGAAGCCAAAAATTTGCGAGACCACGCCTTTCAACATTTTAGTCATTTGAGTGTTTGGGTGGTGGAGGCCAGTATGCCATTGCATGATAGTCATAAGGAATGGTAAAGCAGGGATGAAAGTCCAGAAGCGGTGACTCGGCAGACTGGGCCCGAGGAGAGGTTTTGCCTTACATTTTCATCTGTTAAAACTTGGCAGAGATTGGGATGTCAGGGTCTGGGGGCTAGAACGATCACTTGGGCTTGCTGTTTGGAACGATCGAGATGGGACAGAATCCCGATAGTAGAATTTTGGAAGGCAGGGTCTGATGGGGGCAAGAACTTTAGAGTTTCGTGCCCAAAAAATAGAGAGGTACTCGAGACCTGGGAGGCGGAAGGCAGTCGCCCAACGACTGTTTGAAATAGAAGAATGGAAATGGTGGCCCACAAATGGAAGTCTATGGATCGGGGCCTGAGGGTTGCTTGGAGGTGTTCACTCTTCATTGAAGGTCTCGTGTCAAATGGCAAGCCAGAGTCTGAGACCCGGATGGGCAAGGCAAGAACATCATTTGAAACAAAAGAGGCAAAGCGACAATTTGGAGGCGGAGTCCCAGAGTCCAGAACTTGCAGGGCATTTTCCCGTTTGAGGCAATTTTGTGTCAAGTCTAAAGTTTTAATGGCTATGATGGCCAAAGGTCTCAGGCTCAGAGGACGCAGTCACTCAGTTCGAAGAACAGCGATGGGAAGACAAGGTTCTAAGTTCGATTTTTTATTTTTTCGAGGGATGTTTTGGAAATTTCAACACATGGCTTTTGTGGAATGGTGTCCCCTCTATCATATTCATACAAAATTCTCCCTTATTTTCCACTGTTCAAGCATGAAATAATGAAAATATTAAGTAGGCTATCGGATGGCGAGCATACCTTGAAAACCCAATGAATAGCATTGTTAAATCCTCAAAGAATGACAAAGGGATAGCTCGAGAATGAAGGTGATGAAGGCACTGCACTTTTCCATTGTTCCTGATATGTGAAAATGATATGTCAAACCTAATATTTATACCCCTAATTGCAATTAATGTCCCTAATAAATGCAAGTACGATAGGTGGTGAGGTTGGTGGATTCAAATTAAGGATGGTGGCAGGAAGACCCGAGTCTGAGGTCTGAAATGACGTTGAGTCGCGGTCATCCAAAAACTTGACGAGTGAGAATCCGATGGCAAAGCGGGCTCCAGGGTCCAAGTATCAGAAAGACATTGGTTGACAGCCATTTGGAATGGCGAAAACGCGATAGAAACCCGAGCAGGGAAACCCAAAGAACGTGACAGAATGTCAGATTTTGTGCAAGTTTTCCAGATGGAAAATAAGAAGTCAGGTCTCGAGCGTCGAAAGGACACATGCTAAAGGCCATTATAAAGGGAAAAACAGACAAGGAATCTCGAAAGGGGAAATCTGATGGGTCGAGCCTGGGAGGTTCCACGGACACCCGCAAAAGGTGAAATGCTAAGGAAGCTTCAAGACTCGGCTAAATTTGGAGGGGTAATACATGGTCGACCTAAGATGAGACTTAAGAGACACGTTGACCATCTAGGACACCAAAATAGGGGCACACAAAAACATGGCAACAACAAAAAGACCTGGTAGGGCAAAAGAAAGAGGGTCCCCATTCCGCACAGGGCATGTGTGCTATAGGCACAACACATTTCTTGAATTTATGTGGCAAATGATGTGGATGGAAAAGGACGTAATTCACAAACAAAAGAAGGGCATATTTCTGCCAAACTTAACCAAATGTGGAGACTGGACAATAGGCTCAGATACACTGGAGGAGTTGCAATATTACTTGAAGACAAGATATGCATTGGGTTATAGAAAAGCAAGAGCATTTTACCCTGAAAATCATATGTATAACATAACGTATAATATTCTTACCAAAATGATAGTGGCACACCAAGTAGATTATGAGGAAGATGTGATAAGAAATTTCCTCACTTTTCTAGAGGCGTGCCTCAAACGGAAGAAATGGGAGGTTCTAATGAAGCTTGAAGGAAGGAAGAAGCAAAATGATAGAACTTTCCTTGGATATTTCATTGAAGAAAAAGACCCCATTAGGAGGATCAATCTGATAATTGATAAAACTGAGAATTGATATGGTAAAACATAAGTGTATCTTCAGGAACATGGTGGTAATATAACTACAAAGAACACCATGGATATAGCATCAGAATCTCCCATGGAGCAATTTCCTCCCAAGAGACAAAAGACACAGATTATTGAGCCATTAGCCATTAGTACCTTATGAGGAGAGTGAAGGGGTGGGAGATACTGAATATGTGGCCACTATATTGCAATCATTAAAGGGTGATATTGAGGTTGTATCAGCCCATCCATGAGACTAGCACCCATGGGTATGAGGAAAGGATGGATGATGCAGAAACAACAAGTGCAGAGATACATGAAGATGAGAGAGAAATTGCTGCCAGGAGGTTTATAGAGGATGATGAGTTCATCAAGACTCTAGAATTTAGGGATTTTTGGACAAATATGAAGATAAAAGAAATTGAAGAGAAAGTGGAGTAAGATGAAGTGGAAGTTGAAGAACCATAAAAGAATAAAATGGTGGCACAGACCTTCAATGACTTGAGGGTTGACCACATTGGCATTAGCCCTTAGAAGGCTAGAGAGATGATATTGAAGAGAAACATGCTCATGTTTCCTGGGTTGGAATTAAAGAAAATGTTTTTTCTTGATCAAGTACAGGCTCAAGAAGATCCAATGTTAGTTGCAGAGTTTGAATCTGATGAAGGAGTAAGTGGAATTGGGTATAGCCTCAAAATTGAAACCTTGGCCATTTGGATCAGCAGAAAAACACACAGAAGCCTAAACTATTGGATGTAATATAGGGAATGAAAGGGGCAGCAATGGTACTAACAATATAGGACACCACCCCTTTCGAGGTAGCCACAATGACCATGTTCACTCGTGCAACTGCTAAGGGATTGGAGGATGAATTAAAGGAGTGTGAAAGGGGAAAAAAAAATTAAATGATGAAGTTAATAAATTGTTTATGGAGAATGTCAAATTGAAAGAACAACTAAAAAGAGAAGGAAGTTCACAAAGCAAGGAGATAGTGTTATATAATCCTCCTACTACTCCACTAAATATTGTAGAGAGCATTCAAGTTAAGCAAGCAAAGACTCCTGAGAAGGAAGCGGATGAAATGGAGGAGGCTCGGGATGAAGTAAAAAGGCAAGTTTCTGAAATGATGGAAAAGATTCTTGAGTACAAAATAAAGTTGGTTATTGAAAAACTAGATAGTGTGCATGATAGTTATAAATCACTTCAGCAATAAATTGATCAAATAAAAGAATATATGCTTGTATTGGACCCCTATTTCAAATGTGGAATCCTATTCACCACACTCTATCTAAGTTATGCAGAGTTCTACAAAGGAGTTTCGATCTTCCTACAACATTAAAACTGATTGAGCAAATAGTAAAAGTGATTGTTGATGAATTTTAGTATATACAAGGTGAGGATAAGAGGATTTTGACACGAATGGATTCATTCCATATCTTAAACCAATGGTATACATCGAAAATTGTGAAAGATGATGGTCAAGTAAAAGACTTGGATGAATGGAAGAAGTAATTTGGTCAGGTTATTCATAAGTGTTTAACCCATTTTTAGGGGGATAGTGACACCCATCTTCATATGCTCAATTTGATCATGGATGGATTGATTGCTCTTGATGCTAGATATCTGAAATTTGTCGATGATACAAAGGAACTACTTGATAGTCAGTGGTGGACACATCTTGCAAACATACCAAAGATCCAGAAATATCAATGGCCACCAGATTTTACGGTGTATCAATGGGAAGAGAAGTATTTGGCTTTAGATGAGTAGGTCACTAAGGCGAGGGCATCTAGACATCTATCACGCAGAGGAAATATTTTCCAGATCGATGATCATGGGCTTTCTACATTGATTAAAGGAAATATACGTCTAAAGTGTCTTAAGCCTTGTTTTTTCTTCAATTATGCAAATTAATTAGTTGTTAGTAAAAGAACTAGTTTTGAAGGCTCATTTATTTTTGGAAAAGGCTTGAAGCTTGGTGCTTCCTATATAAATAGGAAACCAAGGCCAATTTTGAGAGGATCATCATATCATATTCCATTTTCATTTTTGTTATAGTAGGCATTAGTAAGAAGATAGATTGCACATTCCACACATCCATATCATGTATCAAATAATTTTTCTATTTAATTGTATATATATTTGAAACAACATAATGGAGAAGATTTATCTTAATTGGTAATCTATTTTGGTGTTCATTTGTTGTGTTAAATTTCATTCTTATCTATTACTATGTTATCTCCAAAGTGTGTTCTTCAAGTTATTTAAATTCATAAGATTTATTAGGGCACATTTATTGTTACTATGTGATTATTTTGAGCGTATGAATGAAATAGAACATCTTATTATCAGAGATTTTATATTTTTTCTTATGTTTTCCATACTTATTTATTCTTATATTTGAATGAATATCAGTTATTGAGCCTCAATATTGTGCTTATGTGAATGAATATGCTAATATAGTAAAGCATTTACTGTGGATTTTTTTAGTTACATGTTCAAAATTACGTTCAACATAAAAAATAGAAATTATTTAAAAACAAAATAAAGTTAACAAAGTTTCTTATTTAAATAATTGTGAGTTACATGCATTAATATTTTATTAACTTTTGTGTTTGCATGAACATATGTTGATACAAAATTAATGGAAGAAGCATCCAAGTAATCATAATTTTTTCTGCCAACAATTCATACCAAAGATTGAACAATTTAAGGATATTGCAATAGGTAATTTGTATCGACAAAAATAATATTACTGAAGCATTTAAAATTTTGGGCCATAAGAATCATCCTTTTTTAAACATGGATTGTAAATAATTCTAAAAATTTAGAAGTCTTGGTCATTAACATTATTGTCTGCTACAATGTCATCTAGTGTATCATTGTCAATGTTCATATGTTCTTCCAAGTATTTAATATTATCATCATCCTCATCTTGACTTGCATCATCTTCATCATCATTGAAATTTGACTGTACACCATCTATACTGTTAGTAGATGTATTTAGATCATCATTTTCTATACCATCCATATTGTTTTCTTCCATAATATCATCTAACTCTGGATTGTTATTTTCTTGTGCCTAAACATAACCATCTTCAACATCATCATGGATGTCAATTTCTTCAATGTTCTCCAATCCATCTCTCCCATTTTGTTCACCATCATTGTTTTGCTCAGTATCCACTAATGTTTTGTCAAATACATGCCTTAATCTTCGATCATAATGTATGACAAATATCCATTTCAGGTCCAAAATATCTTCATAGAAAAATACCTGCATATGAACAAAATACATATATTAGACATATGTTATAACAATTTTACTGATTAATAAACACATGTATATATTCACAATAAACTATGAATTAATAGATTAATGATCACTACCACTTCTTGTTTGAGTTAAAGAAATACCTACTCACAATGAATTGGTAGAACATAAGGTTCCTTATCCTCTATTAGGAATCATGAGGAATCTATAAAAAATAATCCACTATGGGTATCATGTCTTCGTGTTCTCTCAAATGATTCATACCATCTACACAAAAATACAACATTTAAAAGAGCGATAATCCAACTCAATAATTTCTTGTATTTTCCCAACATATTGTAGAATCCCTTCAATTATATTCTTATCTTTTGAGCTTGATCGACTGGATTGCTTGAAATCAACCATGATGCCACAATCGAAGGATATTCTCTTTACATCTACACTTTCTACATGATAATGTCAACCATATGCCCACATTGTTGGATATTTCCTCGCTTGCAAAAAACCATTTATTTTAGTGAAAACAAATATAATGATGAATATTAAAATAGTTAATAGTCTCAAAACTATAAGGAAACAAATTTTGTAAAATTCTAATTGTACCTTTCTTTCACATCCTCTAGACATGTTGATTCCATCTTCTGTTATGTCTGAATCTATACCTACATCTTCTATTTGATTTTGAATTTGTTTAGTAAGCCATTCTAGTGTGCAATCTTTGCCCCATTCCCTAAGCAGATCAGTGGGAAGTGGAGTATTCTTTCAGTTTGATCTCTTAAATTGTCTCCTTGCTTCTAACACTTCTTCTCTCTTTTTATCATACAAATCAATCCGTTTGTTCATAAAGTCCATGTGAAACAAAATGAACTTTTCAAGTATAGAATGTTTTTCTACACCTATTACATGCCAACATGTTTATTTCAAACTCCAAATGTCATGATGTTAATTTCAAAAATAAATTACAGAGTAAATCAATGATTGCAAGAAAAACAACCACACTGATCGTGAATTTACATACTAATTTCTACTTGAACACCATTTGATTGTGGTTTATCTCCATCAATAATACCTGATGCTTGTTCTTCATCCCAGATGTGCGGCCCATCTTCAAAATCCTTACCAGGGAATTCACACAAGAAGAAAATGATTCATTTAATACACACCCTTTAGCCATGCAACCCTCTGGATGTGCATTTTTTCGGACATATCTTTTTAGAGTTTTCGTATACCTCTCAAAGAAGAAGATCCACCTCGTTGATACGACACCCACCAATTCAATTTCATTGACTAGGTGCATAAGTAAATGGACTTGTAGGTCCATGAAACTTGTAGGGATCTCCTCAAATACACATACAATTTCCTTCTTCCATTTTCACACTTCAGATTCGTGGATCTCCTTAGAGGTCACCCACCTAATATAAGAATAGTAAATTAGTATGAACCTTTAGTC
>CM021106.1:612066254-612166355 GCA_007115665.2 Sequoiadendron giganteum
AAATTTAAAACTTCCCATGTCAAGAAGGAAGAGATGACAAGAGAAAATATTGCACAAAGGAAGAGAGGAGAAAAAGGGGAAAAACGGAACGAAGCAGGGCTACAAGCAAGTAAATCGAAAATTTGATTTAGTTTGTCACACCATAGGTAAGGTTACAAATTATTTTTTTTATTCCCACAAATATTTTTGTTTGGATTAAATGGAGAGGATTGTGAAGAAAGGGTTGTGAATATTCTTTTGTTTATACGCCAATCATTCAAGTCTCATGTGGTTGAAAAGGAGAAGGATAAAATTGTAGATATTGTATTATTTCCTCCACATCCGAGAGTAGTGAACATGTTTTTAAAATCCCAATGCCCCAGTTCGCTTATCACTCCCATCCCAAGCTTTTGGTTTTGGGTTCGATTTCTTTGACCTTCCTTCCATACCTTTCTATGAAGACAACTTTCTCGCTTCCTTCCTAAAAAAGTAGTCGAGTTCTTTCAAGACATGTCATTAAATTGCATCCACCCCACTGCAGCCAGGTCTCGTGGGAATAGAGGTTGGTCAAGACAATATGAGGAGATAGGGCTTTTGAGATGACAACTAAATAATAGATCATTTCCTCAAATTTGTGAGACCTTTGGGCTTAAATTAGTTATTAAAACTTTTCACTGATTCTTTTACATAATAATGAGCTCGTGGTTTCGAATTGATTGTGTGCACACATTCATTTTCTTTGTAATCAATGGATGTGGCTCGAGCATGGGACCTATGTATGTTAACTCTCAATAAAACCACACTTCACGCCCTTTTTATCCCCCAAAGATTACCATTCTATATAGGTGCGCAAGCATTGACTTTTTTACATTACATTTGTTTCATTTTTCATATATTTATATCCTTTCAAATATATTTATATTCTATACAGGTTCACAAGAAATTGATTCATAGGCGTTTAAATCCAGAAAGAGAGTTGTGTTGTTAGAATAACTGAACTAATTAAAAGGTAAACTAACACACCAATGAGACATTAGATTGAAAGAAACTAATTAAAAAGATAAAACAAACTCTATATAATAGCAGCTATTTCAAATTCGTCCCATCATCCTCTATCTCAAAGGATTTGATTAAAGTTACTAGCTCTCAGTTGTGTAAGCAACAGCTTTGTTGAAATGACAACTTAGGAGAATGAGATTGATTGAAAATGCATGTGTATTGCTAATGATTTAAGCTATGAAATTGAAGAACTAAAATGCTCTGATATTGCTAAAATGCTGATATGCTGATTTGAATGCAACTATAGTAACTACGCATGAAATCTAGGATGAAATCTACTTACGAGAAGGTTGTGTTTATAGATTTTCGGAGGCAAGAATCTAGTTGGCGGAGATCAACGGTTGAAATTAAAACTTGTCAAGATGAATGGTGAGAGATTAATAAGTTGAGAGAAAGGTGGAAGGTTGAGAGGAAAGTGGAAGAATGTTTTCAACCCACAAAACTATCCTCATTCAAAACTGGAGACAAACATGGCATTTGTCTTTTCATTTATGAAAATTGGTTGAAAGTTGAGGATAATTGCTAATTAAATAAATGAATTTATTTAATTATATGTGACAACGAATTTAGAAGCTTCCACATTTAAATAATTAATATTTAACTATGTGTAAGAAGTGAAAAAGATGAGTAATTAAATATTTTATGATATTTAATTAAGTGGGGTGAAAAAGATATTAAATATATAATATTTAAATGTGAAATGAAGGATGAATATTCCATTGTTCGAATTTAAATGTTCAAACTTAGAAATAAAATGATAATCAAATAAATAAATTATGAAATTTATTTAATTTAATTAAGAGGAAAATAGCCATAATTAAATAAACTTATTTATTTAATTAAACTAGAAGAATTGGAAAAATGATCAATATAAATAAATAATTAAATTTATTTATATGTAGATGACTTTAGAATATTAATTCAATAATTCATATTTAATTAATTAACAGGTTCGATTAATTGTGACCATTTTTAGATGGGTACATTTTGCCCCTCTTTGAAGTGATGTGTTTTACGCATTACTTTAAAGAATTTTGCCCTAGAATTTGGAAATTTACCGATGCTATATGCCCCCTTGAGAGATAAATCATGTGATGATGAGCATGATTCAAAATAATTTAATTGATTTTCGAAGAGAAATTGGCGATTTAACTCTCGAAATAGCACTTTGTATACTAAAAATAAGAATAATTTCCCACTTTTACCCCCTTAAAAGGCGGAAAAGGTTAAAATTCATTGTCATTTGAACAGTAACTTGTAGTAATTTTCAAAGCTTTGAGAGATAAAAATAAGATGCCGATCCCTTATGAGCACCACAAATTCAAGCGAAACTGCTGGTATCAGAGACCAGCTGCATATGGACCTTCGGTAAGTTGACTTGACCCTCCATGCAAATTTTTTTGATTGATTTTCATGCATTTTTTAATTTTTTAATTTTCTATGTTCTGCTTTAGCGCATGCGATCCATAGTTCGACACATCCATTAGATAGAGTTGTGCATTCAAAGTTGTGCATAGATGTAGATCAATATCGCATAGATGAAATTATGCATAGGATAGATTAAGTAGCACATCTAGGAAATCTACCCGTGTAGAATGCTAGATTAACACATAGGATAGTTTAGCACATTGATGAGATAGAGTGGCGCATCTGCATGATACAATCACGCATAGGTGATTTATCGCATCTGTAGTCTGTTTTAGCACATAGACTAGATAGAATCGCGCATAGATGGAGTCACGCATACATGATTTAGCGCGTTGATTGACTGTTTTAGCGCATCCATGAATTTTCGCCGAATTTCAATTTTTGAAGAAAAATTGATATGTACTTGATGATTGTTGCTAGATTAGACAACTTATTATATGATGTTGAATAACATTATGAATAAATTAGCTTGATTTGATAAGTTTGTCTTCGTGCTTGAAGAACAAATAGAAAAGATGATTGATAAATTTTCTTTCCTGCTTGAAAGACAAATAGTAGATGATTGATTTGCTTTCCCAATTGAAAGACAAATAGATAGATGTTGAGTCAATTGACTGTTAAATTTGTTTCCATGCGATATGAAAAATAAATATTAGAAATGATTGAAAAAAATTCTTTCGTGATTGAAAAACAAATAAGATTTGATTTGATTGAGTTGATTGCCCATTTGATATAATTGATGAACTTCCTTGATATACTGATTTGATTAGATATTCCCTGTTGATTGATTTGCAAGATTGCTTGTAATGTTATAAAGGATTAATTTAACCTCCTCTAGATTAGAGAGAGGTTTCCCCGCACGTGGGAGATGATTCCTTGATTGTCCCAAGCGGATCTAGAGGTTATATACTAGTGTGAGTTGAGTCCACTATTGAGGATCCCGCAGTATAGGATCAACAAGGCACTATTGACTGTGCTAGCTGAGAGGTGGCATAGTGAGCATAAAACCTTTCATCTACCCACAGGAGAGATTACCATGACTCTAGAGGATGTATACAGGATTATGGGTATTCTTGTAGTTGGTGAGCTTGTGATCTATGATCACAAGGAGATTAGAGGGACTGATGCATTGAGACGAGTTTTCCAAGATCCTCATGCCAACAGGTATGAGATTGCTTGGAAGGATATGGTGGAGAGATATGCCCCACTACCTTCAGTGTTAGCAGTATTCATCAGTGGTTTCCTTTGTCTTGATCGCAGGTCAAAAGGACTATTAATTGGTTGGGGTAGGATTCTAGAGGACATGCTTCTCCACCGGACTAGATATGCATGGGGATCATGCATGCTTGCCCATCTATATCATGATCTTCATTAGGTCATGTACTTAGATGGGAAGAGTCTCTCCTATGGAGTTACTCTATTATAGATATTTTCATGGGAGCATTTTTCCATTACTCACCCCATTGTTCGGAGAGATCGCCCACTTGGTTTTCCATATGTTTACGCTTACACAGGTCCTCTTATCCTACTGATGCTAGGCAAGTTAGAGTACTGGCGATGGGTGCTAGATCATTTGGATATAGTCATTTGGAGACTGTATTTGGATTGTGATCCATGGGAGGTGGATGATATAGAGCTACCCTACTGCATGAGGTCCAGGTATTTGATTGGGCATAGCCCATTTATCATTGAGCGGTTCCTGGGGATGAGGGTCCTGAGACAGTACAGATTAGTACAAATGATACCACAGGGTATGGCACACTTCGCCAAGTGCTGAGAGGATGTACAAGAGTGGCGTCCATTTCTGACGATCGAGGCTACCAAAGAAGAGTACCTAGATCTGCAGCCAGATCATTGGGCTATACATCCAGAGGTTACAGATGCAGGGCTTACAGACGAGTATGTAGCATAATTTTACACACATCCTTTTCCAAGATTTACCAGTCCAGAGGATCCTACACCATTATTGGGAGGACCAACAATACAGTAGGTAGGACGAGAGCCACAAGCAGTGGCAGGGCAGCCACAGGGTCAGGCATAGGTACCAACAGAGGCAGGGGCACATTTAGGGTAGGCTAAGGATATAGGTGGGGTAGCTATGGATGTGGATGAGGAGGATGAGGAGGAGGAGGAGATGGAGGAGGAGGATTCAGATGGCTTAGACAACAGTGGTGATGACAGAGGTGGTGGAAGTGGAGGCCAAAGGTTTTTCTTTGATATACCTTTCAGTACAAGGCCGCGGGCATCGAGATTAGTGGATCAGTTGAGTACGTCGGCTCCATGGATCACTATCAGGGATCCTACACAGGGATAGATGGGGGCCTTACAGGCAGAGGTTCAGACTCTTTAGAGTCAGTTAGCATAGGCACAGGTGACAATCAGCCAGCTATAGGCATAGGTTGCACAACCACCACCTCTTGACCCGCAGGTAGCTCAGCTTATGGTAGAGTGAGATAGCTTCTATGAGAGATGCATACAGGTTGAGGGGGTAGCTAAGAGACTCCTTAGATCAGTCAAAAGAACCTCTATTGGAGAGGTTGTAGCAGAGGGATTAGAGACTACTCGAGAGGTCAAGTATTACAGGATGAGATACTTTGAGGCAGTGCCACCCGAGAGGAGGATTGCCTTCACACAGTCAGGTACTCGGTCTCGAACCCATTCACACAGTCACACCAGGAGTGCTACCAAGAGTGTGAGTCAGCCAATCAGACGAGAGCTCGGAGCTTCTAGGAGTAGAGATACAATGAGACCTAGTGCCTCAGGGGATAGTAGTAGCCATGTGCCACAGCCAGATGCCCCTCAATGATGAGCATCTTGACACATTTATTCATTGTATTTGATATATCTTGTTGAAACACTTGATATGCTTGTACCTCTGGACATTTTTTTTTATGAGATTTATGATATGCAATGGTGATTTGATTATGCATGTGGTATGGATTCATGTATGCAATTTATTTCTATATGCTATGATGTTTATGATGCAAATGATGATGTAATATAAAAGATGATGCTTTTATTTTATGTATGATAATGCAATGATGATATAATGTAATATGGATTATGATGAGATGCTTTCTAATATGATGATATATGATGCAATCTAAATGATTTTCGTTTATGATGTATGTAAGATGTAATGATGTAATAATGAATGATTTCAATGAGATGTAAACTAATATTATTTTCAATATGAATGAGACCTAAATAAAAATTTAAGATTTGAATGGGATAATGTGATGAGATATAAATGAAATGAATATTTAATGAATGATATGCACATGATATGAAAATGGGATAAATATGAACCAAATGAATAATGACGATAATAATGATATGAATTGGTGAAAAATGATGATAATGATAATGATGAATGAATGATAATGAAATGTAATAATACCTAATGATACGACGAAATTGAAACTGAAAATGATAACCTAAATGATGATATGAAAATGAATGAGATGTATGCAATCTTTGTATCAATGTAGATTTATGTAGGATGATGTGAAATGGATGCAAAATGAAAATTTTATGAAATGAGATAATATGAGATGAATATTCAATGCATAATATGATGAAAATAATATAATATTTAAAGATGGATAATGATCATGATAAACTGAATGAGATAGAATAATGATAATGATAATGAAATGATATGATGTGAATAACAATGCAATGAATGATAATGATAACTTAAATGAGTAGTCATGATGAAATGATATGTAATGAAATGAGATGCCACAAATGTCCAAATGTACTCAATTGTTGTTGGAAAAGATATATGAAAATTTTGACAACCTTCAAAAATCTACCCTAGATAGCCTCAAAAATGCAAACCTAAATGAATTATGCAGTCCTAAAATGTAGTAATGAACCATTCTCCTGTTTCTCATTCCATGTTGTGCTTGATTTTCGTCATCAAGCCTTTTGATATGTTGAAATTTAGTACAAGCATCAAAGAGTATGTTAGCACTAATGATGACCTGCGTACCGCTTTCATGATGTTTGATATAGCAAGTTAATACAAGCATCGAGGTATAATTGAACCAAGATGACCAGAGTATTGTTTGCATAAATAGGAAAAAGTTAACCATTTTCCTATGCAAATTTCAAAATTTCATCAATGATATGTTGTAGAGCATGTCCCATGAAAAATTTGCACAATACTAGTGATTAACTGATAGACAACAAGTAAAGAAAAATCATACTCCTTCCTTGTGATTCTAGTTCTTTACATCATTGAACCACTCCGAATATATGATGTCATCGAATATCAAAACAATAATTCAACTTATGCTTTAAGTTTGTCATTCATTTTATTCAGATTAAGATCATCCAGTTTGTTTTAGTTATTTGTCAAAAAAAACGTGTAGACCTAGTTTAATTGGACAAGTTTGTTGTTTCCTGATATTCTGATTCTTGACACATTTTGTCAATTACCTACTAGAAAGCTCCAAGAAGCGAATTGTCCCCTTTAGTGACCTTGCACGCTAACTCCTGCGAGACACAATTACTGCTAAGGATAACTCTAATTATCAAGCCATGATGAGATCCTTGTCGTTTCAACGAGATGTTGTGACGCATGATGCGAATGTGATGGATAGGCATGTATGTGATGCTGATGAAAGATGGATATGTAGAATGTATCCTAATAGATGAGAGAGCCAAACAAAATCACAAACAATGCGTGTTTGCAAGGTTTTCACCATATGTTTTTATTGCACTTTTTCCTAATTTTATGATTTTTTAGTTGTTACCAAGACACCTGTTTCCTAGGTTTTCATCAAGGCAACAATTATTTTCTTTTTGATTTTTTTTTAATTGTTTTTTTCTCTTTCTAATTTTTTTGTATTTTTTCAGGACTTTTTATATTGTTTTTGATATTTTTCAAGCATAAAACTTCTTTAGATGAATGTTGTTGATCGGATCTTCAAATAGTTCCCCTCCTGATGTTGACAACTGATATGGCCCCGATCCATATGCAGCAATGATAACAAACGGGCCCAACCAATTAGGTTTGAACTTGCCTTTCTTTTCTTGATCCTACTGATTATGAGGGTTTTCTTTGAGAACCAAATCACCCACTTGAAAATTTTGTGGTTTGACTCTGTGATTGTAGTTGTGGGACATAATTTGTTGATATCCCTTCAAATGATTGATTGTAGTTTGACATTGTTCATCCAGATGTTCCAGCTCTTGCAACCTTGATACTTTGTAGTCTTCATCATTGATTAGCCCTTTTAGTGATACTCGAAGTGAGGGAATCTCAACTTCCAGTGGTAGAATAGCTTCTACTCCATATACCAAAGCATAGGGAGTAGCACCTATTGGTGTGTGAATACTTGTTCTGTATGCCCACAATGTTGGATTTAATTGGACATGCCAATCACGACTCACCTCATTCACTGTTTTCTTCAAAATCTTCAGAATTGTTTTGTTTGAAGCTTTAGCTTGACCATTCCCTTGTGGATAGTAAGGTGTAGAGAACCTATGTTGGATGCGAAATCTTTCACATAATTCATCAACATCCTAATTTTTAAAAGGTCTTCCATTATCTATGATAATGGAGTTGGGGATACCATATCGACAGATGATATAGTTCAAAATGAATGAAGAGATTTGTTTACCAGTAACAGTTGTCAGGGGAACAACTTCAATCCACTTAGTAAAATACTCAGTGGTTTTGATGATGAATTTGTGTCCATTTGAAGATGATGGGAGTATCTTGCCAACCAGATCTAATCCCCACTAAGCAAAAGGCCATGTTGTGGTGAAGGGTTGTAATTTCTGAGCAGAAGCATGAATGAGATTCCCATGAATCTGACATTTTGCACATTTCTTCACAAAGATGAATGATTCCTTCTCCATGGTCGGCTAGTAGTAACCCAATCTAGCAAGTTTCTTTGCTAAGGTCAATCCACTCAAATGTGTCCCACAAATACCACCATGTACCTCTTGTAAGGCCTTTTCTAATTCATCACGTTCGAGACATCTAAGGAGGGTACCATCCAGACCATGCTAGTATAAGACATTAGCAATTAAGGTATAACAGGAGGATTGACGAATGAAATTCCTTTTCTGATTTCTAGACAAGTCTAAAGGTAAAATAGTATCCTTTAGGTGAGTGTAAATTTGGCCATATAAGGGAGAATTAGAACTGGTTAAGTGGAAAATTATTTGAGTTTTTGGATTGTCATAGGAGGGAGAAAACAATTGTTCCACCAGGAAATCATACCTTGTGTGGTTCTCTGACAACTGGAGTAGAGATGTGATTGTAGCCATAGCATTCGCTGCTTTATTATCAATACATGGAATTTGTATGAACTTGGTATCAACAAAGTATTTCTTGAAATCGCCCAACATCCTTTTGTAAGGTATCAACTTGTCATCCTTAGTGTGATATTCATCATTGATTTGATTTATAACAAATTGGGAATCACCAAAAACTTGAAGTTCTGTGATTTTCCAGTCCACTGCAATTCTCATGCCAATTAATAGTGCCTCATACTCAACTATGTTGTTTGTGCAAGGGAACACTAGTCAATAAGATTTTTGAATTGTATGTCCTTGAGGAGTAATGAAAAGAATCCCTGCTCCTGAACCATGTTGAGTGTAGGAACCATCAAAGTAGAGCGCCCATGGTTGCTTGATAACTGATGTGAATACATCAACATCAGGAAAATCAATGTGTATTGGGTGTTATGTTGGCATCGATGCTTCTGCTAACTGATTTGCAATTACCTATCCCTTTATAGCTTTGCAATCCATATAATGAATGCCAATCTCACTCAGAATCATGACCCATTTAGCCAACCTATCGGTTAAGGTTTCCTTACTTAGAAGATATTTGAGTGGATCAATCTTAGCCACAAGCTTTATTGTATGTGCTAGCATATAATGTCACAACTTTTGAGACGTGAACACTACTACTAAGCAATATTTTTCAATGAAGGTGTAATTTAGCTCATGACTTTTCAAAGTTCAACTGATGTAATAGATTGTTCGCTCCTTTCCTGAGTTGTCTTTATGTGCCAATAATGCTCCTAGGGACACTTCCGTGGCAGAAATATACAATATGAGTGGTGCACCTTACACTGGTGGAATCAATACTGGTGAATTCATTAGATACTACTTTATCTGATCAAATGTTGCCTCACATTTGTCTTCCCATTTAAATGGAACATTCTTGTGTAAGAGATGGGTAAATGGTAAACTTTTATCCGCCAGTTGGGCAATAAATCTTTGAATGGATTGTAACCATCCCTGCAAATAGCATAGTTGACTAATGTTCCTTGGTGGTGGCATATCAATAATTTCTTGTACCTTAGCTGGATCCACCTCAATTCCCTTTTCTGATACAATATAACCCAACAGCTTTCCAGATTTCACTCCAAAGACACATTTCTTTGGATTAAGTCTCACTTTGAGTTGTTCCATTCTTTTCAAAATTTTAGATAAGATAGCAATGTGTCCCTCCTTGGTGTTATATTTGGCGAGGAGATCATCGACATAATCCTCCATAAATGTATGCATCATATCATGAAAAATTGTTGTCATTGCACATTGGTATGTAGCTCCTGCATTCTTCAACCCAAATGGCATTACGTTCCAACAATAGGTACCCCAAGGGCATGTGAACTTTGTTTTATCTTGATCCTCTGGTGCAATCTTTATTTGGTTGTATCATGAAAATCCATCCATTAATGAGTACATCACATGGCTAGCAGTAAAATCAACAATCATGTCTATGTTTGGTAGAGGGAAATCGTCTTTAGGAGATGCCTTGTTCAAATCCTTGAAATCTATATAGATTTTGATTCTTTCATCTGGCTTTGAAACAGGTATGATATTGGAGATCCATTCTACATAGTCAATAGACCGAATGAATCCAACATCTAAAATCTTCTTTAACTCTTCTTTAACCAATAATGCAACATGTGGATGCATTTTTCTGAGTTTCTGCTTCATAGGTTTTTCCCCCGGCATGATAGATAGATGATGCATGATGAGATATGGATCTAATCCAGGCATATTTGCGTAGGACCAAGCAAAACTGACTTGATTTTTTTTGAGAAATTATGTGAATCCTGGTATTTCCTCCTTTGTTAGAGATGCAACAAGTTGCGAGACTTTGGGCTATTCTATAGTACCTATATTGAGTGCCTTTGTTGGTTCTATTAGAATAGAAGACCTTTGCTAGTAATGTTATGGGAGACTGTCAAGTTTCCCATCCTCTAGTGCCTTTGAAAGTTTTTCACTATTAGACACACTTTTTATTTTTCTCTTTTCTTGATCTAATACTGCCTTTGTTAGGTTTTCACCATTAGATCTTTCTTTTATGTTATTTATTTCATAGCTGAGAAACTTGGCACTTTCCTATCAAAAACTCTGATCTTGTGATTCCCTGGTAGAACTTGTTTTTGGTTGGGATGAACAAAGGAAATTTATGATGGTTTCGTCATTGGGAAAATTTGGGATATCAATGGATGCAATTTGTTCCCAATCAATGAGTTCAGGATGGACCAAAGCAAATGGATCGTTAGGATGAGTAAGGTCACTAGTCAGTAGGGTCATAACGCTATTATTAACATCGTTATGGGAGAGATCTAGGATCATATCCTCCTGTAGATGATTAGTCTCACTTTGAATTGAATTGGTTTCACTTGAGTCATGATCGCTTTGTAGAACATAGTCAAGTGGAGGCCTTGAGCTTTCCCCTTGTAAGAATGCAGGTGTGAATTTGTGTATGACATCCACCCTTTTATTCGTCAAGAACGTATCATCAAAGAAGTCATCCCATTCATATTCATTGGAGTTAGTGTCAAATTTTTTTGCTTGAATTCATAGAATTGTTTCAGCTAACTCCTCATTCGACATTATTTGTACCACTTCTTCCTTTGCATCTTCAGCATATCCTAACCCAATTTTATCCTTTGGGTGCATGTTTTCAGTTGGATAGGTTCAACAATACCCTCTTTTCTTTTACCTATAGGGCCATTTCCTTCATAACCCATTTGTTGCATGATCGCATAATCTTTTCCATATTTCTCTATGGGTAATGTAACATGTTGTACTAATTCTTATTCATCTTTATAGAGCCAATAAATGATAGCTCTATCTTCCATTTCATTTTATTTGATAAATACTCCATTAAACTTGGTGATGGGAACTGAAGCTGAGGCTAAAGTTGTTGTAGCCTGTTGTATGGATGTTGATGGTTGACCATGGGATCTTGGAGATATGGGTAGATTAGAGAGACATAAGGAATATTCTCCCACCCCATTATCTTTCAATCTTAGCTTAGTGCCAAAATTAATTATCATTTCTCTTGCTTGCTCATTGTATTTGGAAGTAGAAATGGCCAAAGCCTCTCTATTATGTGGGATGAATGTGTCATGAGTTGCTCTTAGATTAGAGCAAGTTTGGCTGCTAATGTGATCAGCAGGTATTGTTACATCCTATCCATCATATGGAAACTTCAAGCATTGATGATAAGTAGATGGAACAACTTGCATGTCATGAATCCTTGGATGACGCAAGAGTATGTTATAGGATAGATCCTAATCCAGATTCTGACAAATGGTATTCTTCACAATAGGTCCCACTCTGATTGGTAGCATGATGAGGCATTTAGAAGCTCTTTCCTCATCATTGTATGCCTTGATTGTAATATTCCTTTGTGGATCTATAGATTCTTCAAAATATCCCAAAGCGAGGAACAATGTTAAAGTACAAATGTTTAATCCAGCTCCCCCATCTATTAGGACACGTCTAATTCAAGCTTTGTGAACCATAACCTCTAGGTAAAGTGATGAATTATGCGGATGGGTCATGGATGAGTCATCCTTCTCAGTAAAGGATAAACATGTGGATGAGGACAAGTGTCCCACCATGGCTTGAAATTTATTGATATCCGAATCAGGAGAGACAATTGAATCAACAAGTGCCCTTTCCAGAATGGCCTTATGCGCAGGTGAAAATTTTAAGAGCTCCAAGATAGAAATTTGGGTTGATGTCTTTTTATAGTTGATCAACCAAATTGTATTGACTTGGATGGGGAACTACCGCTTTAGATGAGCTTCCTTTTACAATGATTTTCACTTGTCCCCTTGTCGTAACATTGACCTCTCGATATTTTTTCTTACCTTTGATTCGGATAGCATTGATTTGTTGATCGTCAATATAAATATGATTGATAATAGTGTCATGGACATAATTAAAATTCTTTCCCTTGTCACCCAAAGATTCCCCTTTTTGATAATTGTGGAGAGGATCCTTGAACATCTAATGCTCATAATTGGCATTATTTCCTTCAACCGTAATGGTACGGTTATCAATCAAATCCTGAACAATATTCTTTAACCCTTGGCAATTATTTGTCTTATGACCTTTACACCTATGATAATCACAAAAGTGTGAATCATTCCACAATGGTGGTTTAACTCGAGGCTCATAATCTCTTTGTGGTGGCAATGTAATAGCATTTTGATTCAATATTTCTTTGAGAATGGATTCCAAAGATTGGCCCAAGGGAGTAAAACTCCATCGATTCAAAAAATATGAAGATCTGGGTACATTTGAATTTTGATTATTGCCAAAATTATTTCCACAATTATTAGTCACATTCCCTTGATTGGAAACATTACCTTGGGTACTAAAATTTCCAGCATTATTGCCATATTGGACACCTGATACATTAAGAACGGTAGGCTTCACATTCAAGTTGTTAGCATCTATTACCCCATCATTCACAACACTTTTATTTCAAGTCCAAAATCGTGACTTGTCATTGTTGTTACTATTGTTGTTGTTTTTGTTGTACGAATTTGAACCTTCTTTATCAATTTTCAGAACTCCACGCTTGACCAAGGCACCTTCAATAGTAATCGCGTTTTCAATCAATTTTTCAAATGATTGAGGACAGTGAAGGTTTAGTCTATAACTTGTCTCTTGATTTAGACTATCGATAAAGATCTCCATCTTTTATGTTTTAGGAATAGGATGGGAGTATCTTGCAAACACCCTTCTCCACCTTTGTAAAAAAGTGGTGAAAGATTCCCCTACCTTTTGTTTCACCTTACACAGATCAAGCATGGTTATCTGGTGTTGGATGTTGTAGGAGTATTGCAATATAAATTTATTTATTAGCTCCTCAAATGTTCTGATGGGGAGAGTGTTATTTGAAAGCCACTCCATGGATTGTCCACCCAGACTTTATGGAAACAAATGCATTAAGTAGGTATCTTCATGAGCGAATTCTAAGTTCATATTTTGAAAATCCCTCACATGTTCAATGGGGTCAGTTTTCCCATTATACCTATCAAATTTAGGGATTTCACGATGTTTTGGAAAAGGAATCATTTGAAGACTCCTGTCAAATGGATAAGGACATATATCATCCAAAACATACTTCTTTGTTGTACCCCCTTGAATTTTCTTTATTTTCCCTTGTAATGCTTTTAATTGTTGAGTGAGGGCATTAAAATCATTAATAGGGGCTTCAAGATTTTCTTTAATCCCTTATGTGTCAAAATCGGCAGGTAACTTAGCTCCTTGATTAGCTAATGAAAGGAAATATCTTTCCTTGTTTCATTCTAAAATCCTTTCTATAAGAGTATGAAATTAGGGATCTTGCTCTACTTCTTGGAGCTTCTCTTCTATTATCTGTTCAGTATTTGAATTATGAAAGGGATTCTCTTCCCTATCATTATTTTTACCCATTTTGTTTACTTTACTTTCTCTTTCATCTTTTTCTATGTGCTTTCGAGATCTCGTGACAACAAGCATAAGCTTTGCCAAATTTCTACTAACTTTGATCAAAATGATGAAATAGTGCAATTTTTATGGATATTAAAATCAGGATAGAATGAAGATTCTATGACTTAAGAGATTTCTAATCTTTAGCTCGTGATTCCCTAATTGAAAGGATGAAAATCCTGTTTGCAGGAATAAAACCAAAGATCAAAAACAAAGTTGATTTTTCACTTTGTGAAGTTTGATCGTAGCTTTGTAAAAAGAAGGATTTGACAAATGCCTAATGTGCTTGAGTTCTCTATTGCAAAAATTGATTAGGACGAGTAGAGTATACAATTGCAAGTTGGGGAATGTAAGAGGAAGGAATACGTTGACTATGATTATGCTTTTGAGAAAGGGATCTTCTTTGAAAGAAATCTCGTGAGTATAATGGTTCTACAACATAATCGTCAGTGAAACCTCTAAAAGAGTCATGATATCAATGAATAAAGGCCCTGTGTTCAAGCAAGACCTTTCGACTTTGGTATAAAAATTTCCTCTTTTTCAATAACTTCTTATAACTGATAGATTTCTTTGGATTTCTAATCTTCCTCTCTAGGGACTTTTTGGCAAAATTTGCAGACTTCCAAACCCTGAGCATAGGAAAAGACTAGATTGAGATGATTGATTTCTGAATGTCAGAAAATTACCTAGGCTCGGAACACAGATGCGTCGAAATGGATGTGCTGAAACAAAGTATAAATGCACTAAAATAGAGCACAGATGTGCTAAAATAGAGCACAAATGCGTTGAAATAGAGCATAGATGCACTAAAATAGAGCACAAATGCACTGAAACAAAGCACAAATGCACTGAAACAAAGCACAGATGCACTAAAATAGAGCACATATGTGCTGAAACAGAGCATAGATGCGCTAAAACAGAGAACAGATGCACTGAAACACCAATTATTTTTCTGAGATAGACATGTTTTGATAGTTTTGATATTTTTGGATGATCTTAATCTGATTTAAATGTGAAAAACATGGCATACGGTAGCAGGCAATTTTTTTTTTAATCCTAAAATCTAAAGAAAGATTGTATGTTTTTGAGATATCCATAGGTCTTTAACAAGATAAGCGATTCAAATAGACTCACTCTTAGTTTTCAAATAGGTCATCATAGGAATCACGGCCCACATCTTAAAATCGCGTTGACTCACATAACCGTGTCACCCCCTAGAGGGCATCCATGTTTTTTTCTTTTCCAGGTGCGTACTCAAGGTTAGATTTCTCGATCCCTTGAGCAAACAATCCATGGAAATTATATGGTGAGTGTCTTGGGGGTAGATTCTTCCCCCCTTGCACTGTGATTAAAATGATGTTTGGATACTGACACAACTGGCTTTCTACACTATGGTTTGTAGTAAAGGTATTCATTCGGCGTGGCAATAGATAAACTCCCTCAGGACACCTCCCAATCTTTAGAACAAAGATTTTGGGGATGGTTATCTTGTTCACTTCCATTGAATATGGGTTTCCCCAAAATTCACTTTTGATTAGAGTGGGTTGGAAAACATGGCTTTGATTGTTCCCACTTAGGTCATTCCCATAGGGTGAGTACTTTTTTCCCACTACGGCAAGCCTTCTAAAGGTTGTAATAAAGCATGAATTACATAAAATGAAATAGGTAAGTCTGGTGTTCTGATCACTGAGTAAAGGGGAGAGCATATACCTATTACCCAACAATCACAACAAACAAATGGTTCAATTTTAAATCCAAATGACACTTTTCTATGCTAAGTGAAGATTTTGCTTCACAACAAACATTGGATTCATTTTAACCAGCATAAAATAAAGTTTGGTGACTATCCCAGGATTGATAAATTCCAGATTTTAAATGTCTATCCTAGGATTGCTTCATTTTACTTTAAAACCGAATTGAAAAATCCTGTCTGTGGATGGCGTCAAAATCAGAATTTAATTTTTAATTTTTTTTAACAACCATTGTATGCACCGAAATAGGTCTTCTATGTGCTAAAACAGTCAATAAATGCGCTAAATGATCAAACAGGGATGCGTGAAAATAGGCCATCTATGCGCCAAAATAGTCCATGGATGCGCTAAAATAGTCCATGGATGCGTTGAAACAGTCCAAGGATGTGCTGAAATAGTCCAAGGATGCGCTAAACAGAGGCTCGTATGCGCTAAAGTGCAACTCTAGTCTGTCACCTATCAAAAAATTCTGCAATAAAAAGATTAAAAACAGGGGGATGCCCCACAGTGGGCACCAAAAATGTGTTGTTAGAATAAGTGAACTAATTAAAAGGTAAATTAACACACCAATGAGACATTAGATTGAAAGAAACTAATTAAAAAGATAAAACAAACTCTATATAACAGCAGCTCTTTCAAATTCATCCCATCGTCCTCTATCTCCAAGGATTTGATTAAAGTTACTGGCTCTCAGTTGTGTAAGCAATAGCTTTGTTGAAATGACAACTTAGGAGAATGAGATTGATTGAAAATGCATGTGTATTGCTAATGATTTAAGCTATGAAATTGAAGAACTAAAATGCTATGATATTGCTAAAATGTTGATATGCTGATTTGAATGCAACTATAGTAACTATGCATGAAATCTAGGATGAAATCTACTTACGAGAAGGTTGGATTTATAGATTTTTGGAGGCAAGAATCTAGTTGGTGGAGATCAACGGTTGAAATTCAAACTTGTCAAGATGAACGGTGGGAGATTAAGAAGTTGAGAGAAAGGTGGAAGGTTGAAAGGAAAGTGGAAGAATATTTTCAACCCACAAAACCATTCTCATTTAGAAATGGAGACAAACATTGCATTTTTCTTTTCATTTATGAAAATTGGTTGAAAGTTGAGGATAATTGCTAATTAAATAAATGAATTTATTTAATTATATGTGACAATAAATTTAGAAGCTTCCACATTTAAATAATTAATATTTAATTATGTGTAAGAAGTGACAAAGATGGGTAATTAAATACTTTACGATATTTAATTAAGTGGAGTGAAAAAGATGAGTAATTAAATATTTTATGATATTTAATTAAGTGGGGTGGAAAAGATATTAAATATATAATATTTAAATGTGAAATGAAAGATGAATATTCCATTGTTGGAATTTAAATGTTCAAACTTAGAAATAAAATGATAATCAAATAAATAAATTATGAAATTTATTTAATTTAATTAAGAGGAAAATAGCAATAATTAAATAAACTTATTTATTTAATTAAACTAGAAGAATTGGAAAATTGAACAATATAAATAAATAATTAAATTTATTTATATGTAGATGACTTTAGAATATTAATTAAATAATTCATATTTTTAATTAACAGGTTTGATTAATCGTGACCATTTTTAAATGTGTACAAGAGTCATTCAAGGTAAAAATTTCATACCACAAACTAGACGAAAACTTTCATACTTGACAGTGTGTAAACTTCATTTGCCTCCACAGACTGGACGAAAATAATTTGCCCTAGGTTGCCTCAAAATTTCAAGCGATGGAGGGAAGATAATAAAGGGAGAAAACTCTGGCCATGATGATGTAATTCATTTTCAATTTAAAGATTTGTAAATGTTTCCCTTATTTCTTTCATTTTTACTTTCCAGATTTTTTATTTTGAATTTAAAAGAAGAAATTTATTTTATATATAATATATAGGCACATGTGACTGAAAAAGATAAAGAGGAATTGGATTCAATATTGGGGGCAAAGGCACTAAGAAAATTAGATGATGTGCACTGGACAATGCTTGCCAGATACATAGAAAAATGATCTAGTGAAGCCCCTTAAATATTGCAACCAAATTAACTGTGTTAAAGGGGATCAATTGATTCCCCAAGCAGTCCTGGATCGAGCAAAAGATCTAGGAGGAAATCAATAACAGTAAACTATAGGAATGTGCAATAGGGAGTAGAGGCTTCCACTATCCCACCCACTCCTGGGATGCAAACTTCTTCCACCACACCAATTTTTCAATCTTGCAATTGTACCTTCAATACCAAGATAGAATACGATGTGGTTTCAAGGGAAGTCTGAATGACAAATGTTGGAAAAGGGTTTGTGAATAGGTTGAAGGAGTCATGCCTTCAACGGTTCAAAGACCATATATATTTTCCATTCTTTAAGATACCCATACACCTAAAAAGAGAAGTTATCAATGACATGGAGACTAAATTTGGCATAGGTTGGTCTGTGAAGAAGGTAAAGCTACGAATGTCTCAAAATTGAAAGAGATTCTGGTGCAACCAAACAAAGAAGATAAAAAAAATCCCTCTCGATCTAAGGCTCAAAAAAAGGCCAATTGATGTAAGTGTCAAAGTATGGAAAGAGCTTGTAAAAGCATATGAGAAGTCTGAAGCATGGAGGAAGGCTAGTGAGGAGAGTATGCAGGTATTTGAATTTTCTTATAAGATTATATCAAATTTATTAAATTAATTTTAAATTTTATTTGTGAATAATTAAATTGAATTAGTATATGTTTCAGGACAAGGCCTCCAAGGCTAGGCTTCAAAAACTTTGTGCCACGCATCATAGTGCCCTGAAAGGCTTACAGGTCTTGCTCTATAAATTTGTAAGTATATTTAATATGTTAAATGATATTTTTTAATTCCTTGGGAAAAAATAAATGATTGCATATTAATAGCTTAACTAGTCCATTTTCCATGTTTTTATAGGAGGAGAAATATGGCCAGCATCCAAAGCAATTTGAAAAGGAAAAGTTACAACGCAAAAAGTGGGCTGATTTTTTAATCTGGATGGAGAACGAGGTATCAATAGTTGACTTTCAATAACTTAGTTGGATATTGTTGTGTTAATATGTCAATTTGCATTTTTTGTGTTGAGTTGTTTATTCATGCATAGGATGAGTTCTAAAGTGCTTCTTTGTTGGCCTTATATCCCACTCAAATATCCCATTATTTCATGGTGAGGAAAAAAATATTGTTTGCCTTAAAGGGTAGTGGGTGACATTCATGCCTTATTTTCATTACATCTTTTAACTAATGACCATTTTCTTTTAATATCTCTTAAGTGTCCTCATTTAAGTAATGAGTTGTATCATTTGAGTAACTTAGTCCCATGTTGATTTCATTTATCTTCTTTTCTCTCAAACATGGTATCTCAAGGAGTGCTTCCTTGGTATCTTAAGGAGTGCCTCCTTGAATTCATGCTGCCATTCTACTAAGTGATCCACATGCATATTTTCCATCCTTCCTCACGATGTTGCAATTCTTTTAACATGTAAGAATTTTTTGTTGCATCTTGGTAGGAATCCTATAGATCTAACACATCCTTGTAGTCTACATCACTTGGTGTAGCTAACCAGCCACTTAATTTATCCATCTAATTTTTAAAAAGGCAGTAAATTCCTATCGTCCAAGTTAAAAAAAAAATCATAAATAAAGAAATCAGTAGTAAAAAACTTGCAACCTGATCTGATCAACATAGAGAAGCGTGTAATACTAGACTTATTAAAATTCAAAAGATAAATGGAATGTCCTTTACACCAAGTAGCTCTATCCAAAAAAGCTAACTAAAGACACAAACATGCTCCCACCTAGAATGGACTAATGGCTAGTTGTCATAGAAGTCAAACTATTGAACTAACAACACTGATCAAGTTAACATATATGCATCATTTGCATAAACAACTGAACCATTTATGTGTATGAATAAATAGTATAAGGATGTAGATGAACTCAATTCATCTGAATTTATGCCTCTTGGAAAACATTCATCTTGAATCTCTAATATCAGGTGCCTGAGACATCCTTGTAGCTTTTACCTTTCGTCACCGCCTTTCCTCTTCACTGTCAAATTCATCTCCTTTTTCCTTGTTTGCATTTCTAGCTTCAACTTCTAATTTATCCCATGTTTTACCTTCCTCCCTTTCAAAATCTTCTTCTTCTTCTTCATCCTCATCTAACTCCACAACAGATTCATCTTCTAAACCTTCTTCATTTGATTTTGATTCCTGTTCTACATCAGAGGGTTCATATCCTTGATCTGACTCTTATGAATGATCAGAATCAAAATCACTAGCCTCCATATTCAAAAATTCTCAACCACCCTCTTCAATAAATTTTTCTAGATCATCACTAATAGTCTTCAAAATTGGCTTCTAGTTCAAGTTCATTCTTTTTTCATAATAATTTATATCCATGGAGTTCAACCATTCCTTGATGACATCAAGAGAAGATTGGGGAATGGCGTCAATGTGGAGTACATCCCACTTGAATTCTTTGAAAATAATATCCATATCAAATGCATTTTTCCCAAGTCCTACTCTCTCAAGGTTAACAATCTCAATCTCACTAATAGTAATTACTAAGAAAGGTAATTTGACCAACTCTAACAAATAGTTTTCCATAGGAACAATAAAAGCGGAGGCTTTGAAAGGAACTCCATGAAAACCAAGCTCTCTAAATGGTAGATCAAACTCTAGTTAAAAATATTTTAGATGAGGCTGCTCCCATAGCTCTCTTACTCGCTTGACAAATCCTTGAAACCTTGCATTGATATTATTTTTCATGTCCCTCTCTTGTTGTTCTTCTTCAATTTCATCAGGATCATGCATTAACCTTCTTGCCCCTCCTAAAGTTTGGACCACATCCATTACCTCTACATAAAACTAGACATCCTTGGTCTTCTTGGTTCCCATGCCATAATATGGCTATGCAAATGAAAGTGAGGCAAAGTAATCATCTCCTTCTCCGCTGGCTGAAATAATGCATGCTTAATGTTTTGATACATGATATAAACTCTCTCTTTTTCTCTCATGGTTGAATACCAAAATCCATTATGGTGGGCCTCCAAAGTTCTAGACACCTTTCTTCCTCTTCCACCAAATGTTGGCCTGATCCACAAGTCTGTCAGCCTAATTACCTTTGTTTTTTAAAGCTAAAGTTTCTCCTCACTCACTAGTGTAGCTCTCTCTTCCTTTTCAGACTCTTTCATTTCTATAGGTAATTAGCACCTAATTTATTAACCATCTCAATCTCACTAATAGTGATTACTAAGAAAGGTAATTCCACCAACTCTACCAAATAGTTTACTGTAGGAACAATAAAAGCAGAGGCTTTGAAAGGAACTCCATGAAAACCAAGCTCTCTAAATGGTACATCAAACTCTAGTTCAAAATATTTTAGATGAGGCTACTCCTATAGCTCTCTTACTCGCTTGAAAAATCCTTGAAACTCTGCATTGATATTATTTTCCTTGTCCCTCTCTTGTTTTTCTTCCTTGATTTCATCGGGATCATACATTTACCTTCTTTCCCCTCCTAAAGTTTGGACCACATCCATTACCTCCACACAAAATTGGACATCCTTGGTCTTCTTGGCTCCCATGCCATGATATGGTTATGCAAATGAAAGTGAAGCAAATTAATCATCTCCTTCTTCATTGGCTGGAAGAATGCATGCTTAATATTTTGACACATGATATCAGTTCTCATGGTTGAATACTGAAATCCATTATGGTGGGCCTCCAGAGTTCCAGTCATCTTTCTTCCTCTTCCACCAAATGCTGACCTAATCCACAAGTCTGCCAGCTTAATTGCCTTTATTTTTGAAAGCTGAAGTTTCTCCTAAGTCACCAATGTATCTCTCTCTGCCTTTTCAGACTCTTTCATTGCTATAGGAAATTATTGCCTAATTGATTAACAATCTCAATCTCACTAATAGTGATTACTAAGAAAGGTAATTCCACCAACTCTACCAAATAGTTTACCATAGGAACAATAAAAGAAGAGGCTTTGAAAGGAACTCCATGAAAGCCAAGCTCTCTAAATGGTACATCAAACTCTAGTTCAAAATATTTTAGATGACGTTTCTCCCATAGATCTCTTATTCGCTTGACAAATCCTTGTGTTAGATCTCAAAAACGCAGGTTTTTAGGACATAAGAGGGTGCCAATCTCTTAACACGTTTTTGGCCCACAAACAAGGCAACAAGAATTTGATTACCTCCTACTCTTTAGGCTCTGCTACACCTAGGCGGGTGTACCTAAGAAATAAGGCATATTTTGAAGGCTATGATTTCTAATCTAAGTAATCTAGTGGCAATGGAACATGGGGGTGAAGTAGATGCAAGGTTAACTACTGCTTTCTATTAAAAATATTTTGAGAATCAGGTGTATGAATAAATTTTGTATGAGATATTTCTAAAAATGACCAGTTCCTACACTATTGGGTGAATGGAGTTGAGAGGTGGATGATGATTATGGAGGCAGGCTTTTGTAAGATGGGTAGATCTACTTTTCAGCTTAACTCGAATAGTTGGGCACCTTGATTGTCTACACCTTGTGTAAAAGTGAAAGTAGGTCATTTATTTAGACTCTTATTAATGATCCTAGTGATATCCCCTTATGGTATTGTGAAGTTGTGAAAGGATTTAATTCAAATGTGAAGGGAAACCAATCAAGATAATCTTTATAAAAAGGACTTTAATCCAAATAGGAACCTATTAAATCTGATTTCTTAAAAAGAATTTTATTTCTTATGCACACAGAAACTAGTCAACAACACCACACACTATAGCAATTGTATATTGAAAAATTAAATTTTTTTCCACACACTCAATTTGAATAACATAAGAAACCACTTTGGAGACAACCAAATAACATATAAGCATATAAATCCACACAACAGTTGAGCACTTGAAAGAAAATTAGTAATTATGTGTAACCTTCTCCATTGTATTGATCTTCAAATGATATGTATTATAACAATAGTTTTTTATATGAGATATATGGGAAAATTGGTGCAATCTATCTTCTTACTAATTTCTATTCTAAAAATATATGTTCTGATAATTTCTATTCGGGTCTTGATCTCTCTTATATAGGAGAGGCAACAAGCTAAAAACCCATTACAAAAGGTCATGATGTTTGATAACTAAACATAACTAAAATAAAACAAGCCATGGATGAATACACGGGTCCATTAATCTCCAAGGAGAAGCTCGTTACCACTCAGGATATGTTCAAAGCTTCTACTCCATGATAGGGTGCTCATCATCTTATCGGATGACATTCCTACTCTTATGGTTGTCCCGTTCCATTTGATACATCTATAGTTTGGTTGATAAACAAATTAATTGTAGAGAGGTTATGGATGTACTCCTATTCAGCATAGGTTTCCACATTAGAGATCACCTCTTTCATATCATATTCCATATTCATCATTTTTTTGAGCTGCTTGTGAGAATTTTGTAAGACCATATCCTCGACATTGATTTATTGCATTGCAACAGTTAGAATCCCAACAAGTTCTTCCTTCCAACTATCATAATCTCGTGGATTTCCACTATCATCATGAAGTGTTGGGTATGATTCCAAGTAGCCAAAATCTTCCTTGAGCCTATTAAAATATCCATTGTGTGATTCTACCAACATGTTCTATGTCTGCAATATTTGTCCTTTCATGATTTTCTTATCTAGGAGCGCCTTTCTTTTCTTGGTCTTTCTCTTCTGCAATCATTCATTCTCCACCAGTGTAGAGTGTGTTTATTTGAATAGTTCCCAATACTTATTATCACATTTCATCATTTAGTTTAATATTTCTTTAATCATTTTAGATACAGTGTTATATTTGATTGTCTTCACTTCTTTCTCCAATTATTTACATTTCCCTTGGGATTTTAGATGGCAATTATTCCAATAGAATGCATCAGCCAGTGCATCCATCACTCTCTTATCCTTTTCAAGCCATGTGGAGTACAACTTTGATGTGGAGGAGGAGGATGTTCTTTCTCTCTAATTTTCCAACTCCTTCAATTTGTCATTCTCCTTAATCGGTTTTTCAATCTGTGCCTTGGTAAATTTTTCCACGTTTATGTTCAACTTTGATGTCTCCATAGGGGGTGTATCCCCTACTCATTGGACCAAGATATTTCCAAACACTTGGTTTGGATTACTGATTATAGCAGGTCTGTTATCATGGGGGTACAATGACCAAATAAGCAAGGTGGCCTCATCTAGGTTATACCCAAATCCTGAATAGATTTTTTCACTTGCTTCTTCTGTCAAGTTCACTATCTTGTCCACTCTTTTTTTGAAGCTATAAAATACAATTGTAGAGCTAGTATCCCACCCTATTAGGAGAAAAAATCTAGCTTCTTGGAGTAATTCCCTTCCTCTTTCAAGAGTGATAGACTCCATTTCCTTATCTATCTCCTGTTTCAATTCCTCCAGGGTGGTTTCCTCCTATTCAAGAGTGATATATTGTATCTTTTCTCTCATTTTTTTGCCTTTATATTCATAAACAAATGATTTAAATTCATACGATTTAAAAAAATCAGAATAAAAAATAAACTCTTGTCGAGCCTTGACCCTTACATCATCAGATAGTTCATCTGATGCCTCAAATTTTACAATCCTTTTCTCTTGATGGGTTCATATTGTGTAATCATATGAACACTTATTTGTTTCTCCTACTCACTCTCTTCATCACTCTCCTCTTGATCTTCACTTATATCAATAACCACAGAAAAACATACCTCAAGAGTAGGCTGTAAAGGTATGTAATCTAAGGTCTCTATGTCTTCAACTTGTACTCCTGAATAGGTTGCATGAGGTGCATCAAAAATATTTTAGGGCACATCCTTTAAAAAATTCATTAACATGAGCAATGAGTTGCTCAATTCTTGTTAGAGGATCCTCTATTTCACCAAATTCCTTTGAATAAGATGAGACATTTTTTTCTTTTCCATTCCTCTGCAAGCATAATCTTGTTATAGGCAGCCATTCTTTCTGTGGTGGAGGCCTCATCATGGTTTCTTATCACATCTTCAACTGAGAACAAATTTTCATACCCTGATAGCCTCTATGATAATCTTGCCTTGTGGATAAACCATTTTGCATCAAATTTTTTTCTTACATCACCTAGAGGTAGGTTGCATTGTGCTAATTTAAAATCAACTTCCTGATATCCTTCATTGGCAACCACTATAAAATCTCCAAAACATAAGGTACTGGGCATAATTGACTATTTCCTATGTCCTTTGAGGTGTTTGGTATTAGATTTTGCTAATTTCCTCACAATTTCTAAAGAAGAAATTCGGTCAGGAACTACTCATGGCATCAAGTGTGGAGTTCCTTCGAACCCATTGTTGGTGTAATTAAATATGTTGTACCTTGTCCTAGGTCATAATTACACCTAAGTTAAGTTTACTTAGGGCCCACATAGGAGATGTTGGAGCTTTTCCACCTTTGGTGGACTTATCATGTTACCACTTTATCACTTCCACCTTTCATGGACATATCATGTGATTACCTCTCCACCTTTTGTGGGTGATCCACTATTTGTGGTGGTTATCACATTATCACTTTCCACTTTAGGTGGAGCGATGGCTTTTCATTGTTGTCTCATGTCATAAGATTATGATAATTTTCATAATCTTATGCCCTCCTATGTTCTCACCTTGGCTATATAACCAAGGGGTCTCTCATTGTAAAATCATATCATATCATAATCATATTGATGAGAATATAGTTTATTCTTGTCACCTTATTTTCTCTCTTCTTTGTGCTTTCCATTTGGTCCATAGATCTTAGCATCCATAGCCAATTCTAACATGGTATCAGAGCATGTTTGATTCTAACATGGTATCAGAGCGGGTTGGGTGCCATTGGAGAGTCTTTTTTTGAGGAGAGATACCAAATTTGGGGAGGTTCTATTTTTGGCTCTTTATTGTAGGTTTATACTAGAGATTTTTGGTGCAAATATGAGCTCACCATTGCATTTGAAAGGTTCGAGAAAGTTGATTTTTCATTTTGTTTCGTCCAAATCGGACATATGACGCCAAATCTATGAGGGTTTGAAGCTAAGGATTGGTTGCTAGATCCAGAAGATAGCTGCATTTTTGGAGCATTTTGGGTCAAATCTGACCCTGCCATCGTGTCCAGAAGGGCCAAAAACCCTAAGATCAACTGTTCATTCATCCATTTTGGAGCAATTCATCCGGTGAGGCAAAAAAAATTGCCCGGAGAGCCGTACGACCCCCCAAGTCATCATTATTAGCGACGGTATGATTTATTTTCAAAAAATAAATAAAAACAAATTTCAGAAATTTTTTTGTGAAAAATTTCAGTTTTTCAAATTAAAATTTGTAAAAAAAAATTCGTTGGAAGGTTTTTATTAAAAATTAAAAAATGGCAGAAAAGTATTTTTGTGGAGATTGCAATCCTATACCACGTACCATACGTATTGGCACCATGGCCTTGGGCCATGTGGCGGTCTATGAGCGGCCCCCCATATATCGCCAGACTTTCCTACCTCCCACCGGTGGCCGGCCTTCACCAATTCTCTGGCGATGTCCACACAATACCGACTGGCATAAAAATCTGCCCATTTCAAATAACTGACAGTCAAAATTCGGCAGTGAAAAAATATTTTCCGGTGAATCGGTATATTCTGACAACCCAATAGAATATACCGGTAGATAAAGAATATTTTGTCCTGTCGGCAAATCTAGGCGAATATTCCATTCAACAAGGAATATTCTTTTTTGACGGGTCGTTGGCCGTCAAATTTCAGCTAATGAATTGTTGACGTCAGCAAGCATTAGTGCTGACATCAGCACTCTCAAGAAATTTTATGCCCCCTCATCAATGGAGTTTTTGAATTTACAGTTTGAGTTTGAAAGCTCATAACTTGCTCTTTTTGGCTCCTTTTTTCAATCAATTTTTTTTTATTTCAGCTAATTTTTCATGCTCTACACGGTGGTGCAATCAGTTTTGGTTTTGGCTTCTGGTTTTTCCAAAAATTATAGATTCTCATAGGTGTTTCTGCTTCATCCTCATTTTGGGAACTTTGGGAGCTCATATCTTGCTCCTACGATAACATTTTTGGGTGATTTTTTTAAAAAAGTGCATGATTTTTCGTGTACTTTCCAGTGGCGTAATCAGATTTATCTCATCTGATGTATTTTTTCAATTTGAGCTTCAGGCCTATTTTGGCAATTTGCATGTATCAAGATCAAATTCCACTTCAATATTTTTGGTAGTGGCAACAATAAACGCACTAAGTATAAAGTGCCAAATTAGATATTGCTTGGGGGGTTTCATGATTGACTGATTTGGGGGGGTAATCTTTTGCCTTTGTTGTTTTATGTCTCTTGATTATTCTATTGTGTGACTAAGTTGAGGAGTTTAATATGGGTATCAAAAAGCATCTTGTTGTAATAAGGTTAAATCAATGGAGCTTTAAGTCTTGGCGAGATGGAATCCTAACACATTTTAGGTGGCTTAATCTATTGCCATATCTCTATGGACTAGTTCCTAAACCTTCATCAAAATGGAAGAGAGTTGTGTGGGACATTAAAACAAAACATATCTTGGGATTAATTGGTTGTAGTTGTATTTGTGATATTGATATACTAGTGGCCACTGATGGTATTGAGATCCCTCGTGACCTTATGACTAAACTTTGGGAGATGTATGGAGACTCGAATGAACCTCCATTCCCAAAGGATCCTATTGTGGATTGTCTTGTTCCACTTGCAGAGTTTTGACCTATTGATGATAAAACAACTGAAACACTTGCTCATTGGGAAAGGTAGGGTAGTTTTGATGACACAAAACCTTCTCCTTCTCTTACTACAGAGACATATATTGAGACTTTAGCTTCTATGGCTCCTAATCTAGATTTAGAGGGTTCATCTTCTTCATCTAAGAGTCAAAATCTTGAGGTTGAGGACTCTTGTGATCTAGCATTGGTAGAATCATCTATTGTTGTACCTGAGGATGCTTGTGATTCCACAGTTTGGGTTCCTTGTGATTTAGTGTAGCAGGACATACATTGTCTTCCAAATATGGCTACTTTGGATGGCTTCTTGACAGGTATTTAAGACTTGTTTGTGGAGTCCCATATTGCAGATTTGGGGGACATCATTGATGGCATTCATCTTCTCTTTGATGAAGATGCTCCTTCTTCAGTTGTTGCAAGGGAACACTCTGACCCTCTTGTTCATTCTCTACATGATCATTCTTTACAGTTTGGCATGAGTGTGGATAATTTTGGACAACATTTGGAGGAGGATTTTTTGTCTTTAGAGGGGATATCATTGTCTTTGGATCATGTTCTACATTCATCTCTACTAGATGTTCGATTGTACTCTTCAACAGTGTGGCCTAGAACACCTGTTTGGAGTGTGTCAGCTTTCGACATCGACATGGAGAAACTTGAGCATCATTCAGAGACATCATACATCATCCATCATCCTGACATCCCACATACATTCTTGGTTTTGTTTCTTCCTAAGGGGAGAAACATTGTTCGGCGAGATTGGTTCATCTTCAACATTCAATGTCGAGCTTCTACCATCATTACAGGAGACTCAACATTGAGGGGGGGTTGCATTGTCTCTCTTCTACTTCTCTCTTATGGGGGGGTCTTTTTCCTCACATGGGGTTATTACCTTCTCATGCATCATTGAGAGCATTTCATTTTGTATTTCATCTCTCTTTTGGGGAGGAGTTTTGTCCCACTGGGTTTTCTCCTTTTCTCCGCTTATGAGAGATTACATTGCATTTGTACATGGGTACCTAACATGGCCTAGTTTTCGGGACCCATCTTTCATTGTTTGCTTTTGTGTACATTCTCTCTAAGTTGCTCTTAAGGGGGGGTGTTGGTGTAATTAAATGTGTTGTACCTTGTCCTAGGTCATAATTACACCTTAGTTAAGTTTACTTAGGGACCACATAGGAGTTGTTGGATATTTTCCACCTTTGGTGGACATATCATGTGATTACCTCTCCAACTTTTGTGGGCATCCACTATTTGTGATGGTTATCACATTATCACTTTCTACTTTCGGTAGAGTGATAGTTTTTCATTGTTGTCTCATGTCATAAGATTATGACACTTGTCATAATCTTATGCCCTCCTATGTTCTCACCTTGGCTATATAACCAAGGGGTCTCTCATTGTAAAATCATATCATATCATAATCATATTGATGAGAGTATAGTTTATTCTTGTCACATTATTTTCTCTCTTCTTTGTGCTTTCCATTTGGTCCATATATATTGGCATCCATAGCCAATTCTAACATGGTATCAGAGCATGTTTGATTCTAACATGGTATCCAAGCATGTTTGATTCTAACATGGTATCAAAGCATGTTTGATTCTAACACCCATAAAACCTTATCACTATACAATAAAAGAAATCATATCAGTCTCCCTAGTTATGATTCACTTTATTTCTTGGGTCATTTTCCTTTGGTCTTAGAAATCTTTGTAATTATGGGGATAGTCTATAATTGCACGGATATCCCAACAACTTCATCAAATTTTTTACAAAAAAATATTCAAAATAGAGGTAATGAGACCTACCAAATTGACTACCCCACAATGAGGTTCCACATTTGCATAGGTTTGAAATATCCATTTTCATCTGTGTCTTTTATTCTTAACTCTTCACTTCGGACCCCTCTAACTTGTCCTCCGTAGAAAAGAAAACACATAAGCAAAGAATAGTGTTCGAAATGAATATTATCACTGTTATTTTTAATCTTTTCAAGCCCTCAATTTAGGGCATTGTCTAAGTAGCTAGCACAATCGAATGGCTTGGAATCCTTGCTCTATATGTCTGCAACTAAAACCATTGGAGCAATCAACATGAGAGGTGGAACCTCTACTCCCAAAACCTGATCGGCTGAATAATAAGTGTATCAAAAATACTCTTCAAACAAATCTTCATGGAAAGGAGGGTTTTCAGTGCTAGAGAACATCCTGAGTTGTCCTCCTTCATCCTTGGGCCTATGAAAAGGTAACTTCCATCTGTTATAACTAGTATCCATATGGTGATACTCTATCAAGAGATGTTTGACTGTGAACGATAAATTCAGTGAACACTCCAGGTGAAATAAGTTAGAAATGAGGTCCCTAGAAACAACAAGCACGTCAGCCCCATTATGTGACTGAATAGTTCTTTTCTTGGGGTCATATCTGATAGAAAGAGATTTAATTATCTCTACACTCACAAATGCATAGGGCACCACAAGCCTTCCAAAGTTCAATCTCCACGGATTGCAAACTGGTTGAAACCTATATTGTTTTCTATAATAATAAATGAAGAGATCATATCCGCGTTGCAGTGTCCAAATATATCCTAAGCCCTTATGTTTTTCCCATAGTCGGTCCATGGAAGGATTCATTTGAGTACTCCTCTTGGGTCTTGACCCCAACCCAAGACATTGATCTCTTAGGTCTTGATTTAGGAGTCTCTTTTTATTTTCCTATTTTTTAGCTTTGGGTTTATCTATACTTTCCTCCATTATTTAAATCTTAAGCTTTTGAAGAAAATAATTTCTCAACTGTGTCTGAAGTACTTACTTGAGTCTCACCTCCACTAGTCTTTGTTGTGTAAAAAATCCATTTTTTTCCTCTCTACTTCTACCCTTAGCAAAATTTTCTAGATATTGTAACAACTATGCGATCAACTTGTGGTATAATTTACTTCAATTCTATTTCATAAATAAACCACCCATTTTTCAATCTTGTCATCTGAGAA
Organism: Sequoiadendron giganteum; assembly: GCA_007115665.2. Classification (NCBI taxonomy): domain Eukaryota; kingdom Viridiplantae; phylum Streptophyta; class Pinopsida; order Cupressales; family Cupressaceae; genus Sequoiadendron; species Sequoiadendron giganteum. The sequence goes on from CM021106.1 coordinate 612,097,022, forward strand.
GAACATTTATTTCAAATATCTTAACGATGCCCTAGAATGTCACATCAGTTAGTAATAATCATTATCACTGTATCGGTGAGACTGCGATTCCTCTTTCAGTGATAGCCACCTTCTCCATCAATGAACACCTTTCCTTCAGTCTATCGGTGGGACACCAGATAATGTTTCCCCAATGCACCCTAGTTTCCCTGATATAATCTATACACTTGATAATTTATGGTTATATCGGGCCATCAGGGAAATTCCATCATTCATTCCACCGATGTTTATGTATTACAGAGATGTGTTTACTTTTGTTGACTCTATTGGTATATCGAGGAGAGAACCTTATGAGTCAGCCTTATAGGGTAATGTTACATCGATACTAGGTTGTGAGTTATTTTCATCAGGCCATCGGTGAGATTATGATGGGGGTTCCATCGATGAAGCACTATTAGGCCAATAGTATTGAATTTCATTAGGAATGGGGGAAAGACTAGGGGATTTCAATTTTATGGGTGCAACGGAGGCTATAATATGGATCTGGTCACACAAATTTCTACAATTTGTATTGATCATAAAATTAAAGTGTGGTGTATTTACGAGGTATATGGAAGGTAGGTGAGGTAGAGGCTAGTGGAAAATACCAGATTTTTCCAGTCCCAACACCTCAAAACTTTGCATTGGTTTTATTTTTCATGTCCCTCTCTTGTTGTTCTTTCTCAATTTCATCAGGATCGTACATTAACCTTCTTACCCCTCCTAAAGTTTGGATCACATCCATTACCTCCACATAAAACTAAACATCCTTGGTCTTCTTGGTTCCCACGCCATGATAAGGTTATGCAAATGAAAATGAAGCAAAGTAATAATCTCCTTCTCCACTGGCTGGAATAATGCATGCTTAATGTTTTGATACATGATATCAGCTCTCTCTTCTTCTCTCATGGTTGAAAACCAAAATCCATTATGGTGGGCCTCCAGAGTTCTAGTCATCTTTCTTTATCTTCCACCAAATGTTGGCCTGATCCACAAGTCTGCCAACCTAATTGCCTTTGTTTTTGAAAGTTGAAGTTTCTCTTGAGTCGCCAGTGTAGCTCTCTCTTCCTTTTCAGACTCTTTCATTGCTATAGATCGTCTGTGGTATTTAATCATTTGTACCACATTGTTGATGTGCTTTGAATCCTTAGATCTAAAGGAAATTTCCTTAACATAAATACTGCTAGGGAATTTCAATGTTGGCATCTAGTTGGCATTAAAGCCAGTACCTGGAACATTGAAAATTACCCTTATATAAGAATTCCATCCATCTTGTTGGCTTCTAACACTCTTGATGGTGGCTACATGAAATGGAACCATGATGCCATATATGGGTACAAGAACAACATCAACATTCATATCAACCTAAATCATGAGCTCTCTAGAAACAGGGATATCTCCCATATTTTTGTATGAAACAATCTCAATGGATGGCTTGGAAGAGCCATGTCCATCTCTTGTACCAATGCCCCATACATCCAATCTTCTTGCACTCTCCTCATTCTCTTGTATAACAAATATTTTTATCATCTTTACTAACGTTTATTAGAATTGTTGCATGTTTTACATCATTGGAATCACATATTAGTTGTAACTTTATTGAAATTTTATTATGGTAAGTGCACTTTGATATGACGTAATATGATTATGGTTTTTTTTTTATATCTTTCAATATTAGATATATAATATAAAAATAGATTATTGCATGAAATAAATAATAAATTTTCATTTTAAATGTTTTTTTTCTAGAACACAAGTCTTCCAGAAGATCAAGATGATCCTCATCATGATATAGATCCAAAAAATATTGGTTCTTCTAGTAAAGATCACATGGAAGAGGATGATGATGAAGCAGCTACGGAAGACACCGAGGTCAATGATAATGATGATCATGACGATGATGATCATGATGATGTTGATCATGATGGTGATGATGATGATAGGGTAGTTGCTAGTAGTACCTAGCAAAATTCATGATCACATAGGTTGCATCATGGATCATTGTTGGTATATCATTATGATGATGATGAGGCAATTGCTGGTAGTACCTAGTGACATTCATGATCATATAGATTGCATCATGGATCATTGTTGATATATTGTTATGATGCCTTTTTTAATGGTTACTATCATATGTATCATTTTCATGACCTACAATACCATATTATCGAGTTGTATGATATTGACATTTATCATTTTCACTTATATCATTTGGACATATATTGCTTGACTTGTATCTTTTTGAGTAACATAATTTATCATTTTTACTTATATCATTTGTACATGTATCATTTTGACATGTTATTGATCTACTGGCATATTTGACTTTCACTTGTTTTAGTTATATATGATGATGATCTTATCAATATTGAATTATCAATTTATATATATTAAAAGTGGTCGATGATTCATTTTGGATGGATATTTATTACGTATGAAGATTTTAATTTACTACTCAGGATGGATGTTGTCAAATTCAATTAAATTATAGATATTTGACTCCCTTTTTTTAACTATAGATAATGATCATGTTATAATAATTATCTTCTTATTTTGAGAAAATATGCCTCATAGGCACGTTCGACAAAAAACACTTAATAAGGAAATAAGGTCACTCGATAAAAGGCATCGATTGGCGTTATTTCACACAAATGAAAAGGAGTATTTCAGAAGTAGGTGTGAGAAAAAGTAGGTTGCGGAGCCGAAGGTGAAGGAACTAGTTAAAGTCTAAGCAGTGAAAGGGCATGGGAAGTGGTAGCAGCAAGAATAATGGAGACTCCATTATTCTTGAATACTAAGAAGCAGCAACAATCTTTCAAAGGTGAGATCACAGACAAATGACTGTAGGGTTTGCTGGCATCATCTCATCCACTAATTCTTTGGGTGACCAAGAAAATTTTGTGACCAAAATTCTTGAGGGCCTATCATAGGTTTAGGGAAAACTCAAAAATCTCGGCCATGCTCCTGGCAGTGTTACTACATATGGATGTGTCGAAAGAGATGGGGGAGAAACTCACACAGATGGTCTTTTTCCATGCTTGGTTGGGGGATATCAATGCAACCCTCGACAATGTAGATGAGAATAAACAAATATCAATGCCCTAGATCTACTACACACTCCAAATGCATGGCAGTGATGTCATGAAATTCCCTCTGGTTTGAACCATCAACCCAAAGGGTTTTGAGATGCTATGGGACAAGCGTGAGTGGAATGTCTTCTTCTTGCTCAGAGTAGCCAATCTGGTGACAAATCATCCACGAGGCTGGGCAATCTGGTATGTCAAGGATGAAAGGCTGGCATATGAGATTGTGGCAGTAGATGATGACAACTGGGAATTTGGTTTAGGAGAAGAGTGGTGCAAGGATGACATCAAGGACCCGGAGGAAAAATCCAAAGGTCTGGCCTACCAGAATTGTGGTGCTGACTACCCAGTGATTGTGCACTACATTGCCTACAGGAAGCAAACAGGGATAGATGATGATGAAGATTGAAAATTTTTGAGCCTAGTAAAAGTTATATTTTGGTATACATATGATATAGTAGAAACAAGGGAAGGCGGTAGCCAATAGGAGTCAAACCCGGTTGGCGTTGCCTAAGTATAGAACTAGGCCATTTTGTAACTTAAAATGTATTAGCATAGGTAGATAGGGTAAAGGTGTCTGAAACACATGGCCATTTTGTCAAAGGCCTACAAGTAAATTTTGGTCGAGAACTCATGTAAAATATTTTGTGAAGAAATAATAATTATCTTGCAAGTAAATTTTGGTCGGAACTCATGTAAAATCTTTTGTGAAGAAATACTAATCATATTTTTATTTAATCATATGAGTTAAATAATAGAATTACTTACTCTATAATCATATGAGTTATTTAAGAGGCATCATATATTTTACTAATTAAATTAAATTAAAACATATTAAATTAATAAATGGAAGAAAAACAAGAAGCACTTTTAGGAGCAAAAACAGAATCGATAATGGAAGCCAAACTAGAAACAAAATAGAAGAAATCTTGGAAGAAAAATTGGTAGCAAAACTGGAAGCAAACCTGGAAGAAAAACCAAAATTTAAACCAGGTGTTGGGTCTCAAAAACGCTGGTTGAATGTACCACGAGAGGTTGCCACACTCTCACTACATTTTTGGTCAACTGATAAGGCCAACCAATATGGTTGAACCCTCTACTCTTAAGGCTCTGCTAGACCTAGGCAGGTGCACCTATATGAGTAACACAAATTTGAATTACATTTCCTACTTGACCTAACTATCCACAAATGGTAATTTGATAGTGGAAAGATATGATCCTAGTTTGGTATAAATTGTATATGCAATAACAAGGTGTAAATTGATGTGTTCAATTAAGAGATGTCAAATGAAATGGATAAAACTAATGTAATGTAAATAAGGGAGACTAGTGCCTTATTGGGTAACGGAGTCAAATGAAAGCCTTTAATGAATGGTTTCTATCTAGCAGGTCCTCTAATTGTTTGGAATACAACTATGAGTTTATAACTGGTATAAACATGCAAGAATGTAATTGATAAACCCTACTTGAGGCAAAATATCAAATCTAATTATCTGATTATTCTTACTGATCCAAATGACTTTTCCCAGATTACTATAATTGATTGAAAGGAATTTTAATTCTTCTTTAAAGAATCCAATAAACCAAATCACACAGAAACAACAAATGTGTACTGATAAATCGAATATATACTTGATACTTCAATTTAAAAAATCAAGAAACATCAGATTGGAGAATCAAATAATCACAAGAAACCAACAAACAATTGATTCCATAATGAAATCACCAAATTAACTGTCTTTCATTATCTTCTTCAAAGTTCATGCATGCAACATAGTCTCCTTAAATATCATTCTGAAAATATAATGCTTACAGCGGTCTATCCTATTCTAATTCTATCTTCTACCTACTACCTCCTAATTTATCCAAAAATGAATATTTATACATCAATTTGCAAAAGGACATGCCTTTTCAAAAGTCTAAAGCATAAAATTTTTTAACAAATTCTCCATTTAACTAAATTTTGTTAAGCCACAAATGGACTGTAGACATATGCTCCATATAATCTTGGCGCTCATGAGTGTCAGCATCCCCCAACACATCGCGGATCACAATCTCCATCATTATCATTCGCTCATTCTGCTCACATGCTTCATCCAATGTCACATCCTCCATAGTGGTTGCTTTCAACATCTCTTGGAGTATTGTTTCGCACTCACTTTTCCATGTAGTCACTTCTTTCATTTTCCCTTCATCATCGCATAACTTGGTCAATCTATCTTCGGCAACCTCTATCAATCCTGTAACTTTTTTGTAGACTCAAGCCAGGTGAATGCATTAATTACTCTGCTAGTTCCCTTGCTCTTTTTCATGTTGAATTCTATGAGGCAATGATTTCAATTGATCATACCCTGATATACAAAATCATCTACGCTTCATGGCGCCATTAATTTTTTTACTGAGACATGAATGCTGCAAGTTTTTTCAAAATTCTTGCTGTCACATCAGGGCTCATATCGGCAAGACATTTCAAATCTCTGGTCGATCCGCCTGTTCAATGTTCACCCATCCGCTAAGATGTCTTGCAGTTTCCCCGACTTCACAAGTCTCTCCAATAGTTTCTTTCCTTTTTCTCTTTATATCGCCATGATTTTCACCGAAACAACTATTGCTCAAACTTAATGAATTGGACCAATGGTTATTTACCTTACTTCAAGAGTACTTCGTCTCATCGAGATGTTTACTTTACTTATTAATGTCATCGAGACCAAGCAATTTGTTCTGCTGACAAAATAATATTCACTGTGATGTCTCTTAGATCTCCTCGCAATGACATGTCTCTCCGATACGCCTCCTTTTTGGCAAGACAATGTGCATCATCTTCCCAACATCCTTTATCTTCGTAAGCTTAGTTTTCATTGGTGTAACTCGAGGGATCGGTAAGACCTTCTGAACTCTCCCCAGTATCATTTGTCTCACCAAGTAAGTTATCCTTTTGCTTTATCGGCAAGACCAATAGCGCTTCGGGTAGGGTTTTGAAATTTCTCTCTGATGAACAAAGTGTCCCCAATAGGCTTCACTTTTCTCCAATCGGCCCAAGGTAACTTAGCTTGATATGACCTTACACCGTCACGCCGATACCTTTTGTCTTGCTAATAATTAATACAAACCCGCATTCTCCTAGTGTACAACTTTATCGGTGTGACCCGTCTGATGTCTCACTGATATATTGAAGATATGTATATTATCATCAATGAGACCTGCATCAACTTATGCCGATATTTTCATATGTCAATGTTTCAATGCTAGATAAAAATTATGGGGTTTTATGACAAAATTAAAACCGGTTTAAGGTAATAAGTGCTATGTGAGGGTTATTATGTCTATATTATGAACCTTTTTGGGAGATTAATAGTCATGAAGGGTTAATAAATTTGTCAAAATTTTATAGTTCCAACACCAGGAGCAAAACAGGAAGCAAAAAAGGAAGCAAAATAAGAAGCATTTTTAGAAGAAAAAAAGGAAGCAACAATACAAGTCAAACTAGAAGCAATCTTGGAAGAAAAATTGGAAGCAAAACTGGAAGCAAACCTACAAGAAAAACTGGAAGCAAAGTGGAAAGAAAAATTGGATGCAAAACTGGAAGGAATGCAGGAAGAAAATCTTGAAGCAAAACTGGAAACAAATTTGGAAGAAAAATTGGAAGCAAAACTGGAAGCAAAACTAGAAGCAAACCTAGAAGGAAAACTAGAAGCAAAACTGGAAGAAAAATTCGATCCAAAATTGGAAGCAAAACTGGAAGAAAAACCGAAAGAAAAAATGGAAGCAAAACTAGAAGCACAAGTGGAAGCAAAACCAGAAGCAAAAGTGGAAGAAAAATTGGAATCAAAACTAGAAGCAATACTAGAAGAAAACTTGGAAGGAAAAGTGGAAGCAAAACTAGAAGCAAAAGTGGAAGCAATAGTGGAAGAAAAAGGGGAAGAAAAACTGGAAGCAAAACCAGAAGCAAAACCAAAAGAAAAAGTGGAAGCAAAAGTAGGAGCAAAACTAGAAGAAAAATCGGAAGCAAAATCGGAAGCAAAACTGGAAGCAAAATTGGAAGCAAAACTAGGAGAAAAACTAGAAACAAAAATGGGAGTAGACATGGATGCAAAATTGGAAGACAAATTGGGCACCGATTTAGGCGCTATTTCCGATGCCATTTTTCGGTGCAATTCTTGACGCTAAACATGATGCTATTGCTTGCACCAAATTTCCAGCACAAAAGTGGGTGCTAAAGATGACACAAAATCTGGTGCCAAATCCAGTGAGGAAACGAAGAAACGCTTTTGCGCCGGCTTTGGTGTCATGAGATGACTCCAATTGATGGAATCAAATACACTAAAATCCAATGCAAAAGTTAGCACTAATTATGTGTTGTGTTTTTGTGAGCACTAAAATTGTGAATTCAAACATCCAAAATAACACTAGAACAATTAGATTTCCAAACATCAATGGTTGATGTTTTATTACTTATTAAATCACTTAAAATCATGACACCTAAAATAATATTTTATCATTTACTTGCTACTAGTAGTTGAAGGTCACTTAAGTTATGACTTAAGCCTTTGGAGTCATTGTGGTGACTAGCCCCTTGACCTAAGCGATTACTAGTTCCATGGAGTATCAAAGACTTTAATATCTCCTAAGTTAGGTGACAAATATTTTCTCACAAAAATAACGGGTTGAAATTGACTATTAACAATCAGGAGGCTCCCACATGCCAGCACCACTCAGAAGGTGATGTCATCAATTTTTTGTGGTAATGCAGGATTATGACATCTATCCTTGGTGAGATCGAGCTTGAACTTGTGGTTAATGTTCTAAAATGAATCAATGATCAACACCAATTTCATCAAAGATTAACAGTTATCTCAAGATGGATGACTATAGTTGCATTCCACATGAAAATGTCTGAAGCACTAGACTTATGAATTCAAAGCTTGGGAATAATGCCAAAACCATTAGATTTTAAAATATCAATGGTTTATATTTTATTATTTATTAAATCACTTAAAGTCATGACTCATTTTTTTTTAAATAATATTGTCACATCAAGTGGTGAATTAAATGTTCAAGTGTTGAGTATTTGATGTCTTCATTCTATATATACTTCACCAACTTGATGTTCTTCATATCATTTATAATATATTTGGCTTTTCTTTCTTTCTTCTCTATTCTCAATTTCTCTATGATATTATGGAGTCTTCATGGTGTGCCACTGCCCAAATGTTTTTGGGAGAAAAGAAGCAACTATACATACGATAGACAAAAGTTGGGTATAGTTTTTACTATTCCTTGTGTGCAAGTTGAGGAGGCTATAAGAATAATTATCGGTAGGGAATGGCTTCAGAACAACCCTTGCGCTCTAATTTCTAAGGTAGCTTCTACTTTCTTTTCCAATTGCATGGATATTTTGTTAGATAAATATTTGGTGAAGACATTGGCAATACGTTATTTGTAGCCTTTCATTTACTCTCTTTCTTTTTTGGAGTTGGCACTTCAGCTTTAATATTTTAAAATTGGGTTAAAACCTGTTGGTGGAATCTTCCCCAAACTTGAACTACCTTCTTGTATAGTGCAAGATCTTGCCATGGTTGATATGAGGTGTGGTCTGGTGTGTGATATGACCAATGAATCATTGCAAATTTTGGAGTTTTGGAGGAAGGATTTGGGTGATTTCCTTTTCTTGTCTCTTGTTACTTTGCTCAATTTGATTCACATCCTTCCTTTTTTTTAAGAAAATTGCTACCATAGGGGTAGCTCCTTTCCATTAATAAATGGAATCATTACAAATTTTCATGAGCAAAGAGAAAAGAAGAGGATCCTTATGGCCTTGTGTTCTCTTGAGATCAAACTAGCGGCTTACAAAGGAACCCGCTCCAATATTCCTGCACAGGCCTTCCCTGAGGACCAGTATAGTTTCATGCAAATCATTTTCCTGAGTATTGTTCAAGTGAAATGGAGTTTTTGAGCATCATAGTATTGCTTGTCGTTATGTGATATTGAGCAACTAGGAAGTTAACATCTGCATCTTTTTCCATTCATCTTCTAGGAGTCTACTTGAAGCCACCAAACTCGATAATTTTCCATGTAAATGAAGTCTTATGTCATATGTATCGTGCTTTAGTTTGGTAGCTTATAGGGCAATCGTTTCATTTGATCCCTCAGCCAAAGTGAAACCTTTTGATGCCCTCCAGTCATTTGAGATAATGGACACCTATGGTTGGTCGATGGTGTGATTAGAGAGGAAGACAGCTTCTGTATTGGCTTCCCGAAACACATGTTTGATGTTGTACTCACTGATTTCCTTCAATATTTTTTGAATTTCTTCAAGCCACATCATTGATTTCTAGCTTGGGGCCTTACCAATAATAATGGATCGGATCACATTCATCGAGTAACCTTCAATGTCCAAATTTAAAATACCTTTTTCTATGAATAGTTTCAATCCATTCAATAGGGCCATAAATTTTGCATCATTGTTTGTTCCTATAGTAAGTTTAATAGATCTGCCCCAGACCAATTTTCCATGTTCATTTCTGATTAAAAATCCCACCCCAAACAGACCTGGGTTCCCACGTGCAGCACCGTCAAAATTTAGTTTAAGGCGGCCTCGAGGGGGAAGACACCACTGAGCCGTCTTCCTATCATTCTTTTTTTTATTGTGTCCCCCTTCAGAGGAATAAGATGTGGCCATATTCTGGACATTTGATCATCCCATAATGAGAATTGATCGATTTTGCTTAAGATTGATGCCACAGTCAAAGGTTTGTCACTGGATATACGTGAGTTATGTTCCTTCCAAAGGTGTCAGATCACCATTGCTAGAATGGAATACTAGAGTCCCTGCCAAACCATAGATTTGTGAAGAATTGGCTAGCAGGTGAACATTTATTTTAATGTTTGTGGCCAAGCCCCATGATAGTTCAACTTCCCCAGGAAGAAATGCCAGCATTCCTGAGAAATATCACATTGTACCAGTAGATGATCAATAGTTTTAGAATGATTGCAACATAATGGGCATCGATATGGTCTCACAAAACCTATATTCATTAACTTGTCACCAGTTAGAATACGATTTTGTACAGCCAACCAGGAAAAGGCACCTGCCTTCGGGAGAATATGGGGGCTCCGGCATAGTTCAGGTTGCCGCATGCATTTCTCCCACATTCTACGAGTTACTTTGAAACCAAGTTTTGGGGTGTAATTACCAGACTTGATTGCACACCAGAGGATTTCATCCACCCCAATCCCCAAGAAAATGTGTCTAGAAGCCAACTCTACCTTAAGAGTCTTCCTGTTGTCAATGTCCAACATGTCCATACCTTTGCACCTACAGGATGGGAAGTCATTGGTCCAATGTATCTCCATATATTCTTGAACCAACTCCCCCATTAATGGGACAGTGATCTCCATTGCTCTATTCATTTCGGGTAGTTCTATTAGTGGTCTATACCCGTTCCATGAATCTGTCCAAAGCTTGGCCTTACTTTCGTCTTTAATTCTCCAAGATAAATGATCAGTGATAATGTCTCTACATTTTATTGCAAAGTTCCACAAGGCAGGCCCGTTTGGTGGGTTTCCAATAGTTAAAATACGCTCTAGTGAGTCTCCATCAAGATATTTCTTCTGAAGAACATGACACCACAGGGCTTCAAGGTCTTTGTACATGCATCATATGCGTTTTTCTCCTAAGACTCTATTTTGTAACATGATATCTCTAATTCTGACACCCCTAGCTTCTTTGGGGATTTTGATCACATCCCAAGCAACCAAAGGGATCTTTTATTTCTCATTTGCTCCATCCCAGAGGAAACGTCTCTACTGGTTTATTATTTCTTGTGCAGATTTTTTGATGATTTCCATTATGGAGAGCATGTATATTGGTATAGCAGCAAGTATGGACTTGATCATTGTTAAGCATCCAGCCATGGTGAGCCACCTACCTTTCAGGATTTCTATTTTTTTCCAAACTTTCTCCACCACCTCCTTTCATCACTTGTTTTTTACTGATCCAAAAAAAAGTGGCACACCCTGGTATGTCACAGGTAGTTTTTCTATTCCAAAACCCAAGGTTGTGGAGATTCTCCTTTGCATTATTTGTTCGATGTTGAAAAATAATATCCTTGACTTTTCTTTGTTGATCTGTTGACCAGAGGCTAAGAAATACTCATCCAAGATCCACCTTATACTCGTGGCTTTGTCCAAAGAGGATTTTCCATACAATAATGTTTTATCCACAAATAATTGGTGATTGAAAGGGGGAAGTGAGGGCATGACACTAATTCCCTTCCAAATGCCTGACCTAGTTATGGTCAAAATCTTCCGACTCAACACATCTGCCATGATTACAAATAAGAATGAAGATAGAGGGTCACCCTGTCGTAATCCCTGACCACCTTGAAAAAAGCCACATGGACTACCATTTATAAGCATTGAGTATTGAGGAGTGGCTATGCATGAAAATACCCAATCCATCTATTTTTCACAAAAACCAAATTTCTTCATTGTCAACATAAGGAATCTCCACTATACATGATCATATGTTTTTTTAACATCTAATTTCAACATCATTCCTCTCAATTTGTCCTTCTTGATTGAATGGAGGATCTCGTGTGAAATCACAATCCCATCCACTATGTTCTAGTTGGGCACAAACCCACTTTTTTCAACCGATATATTTTTTGGGAGAATGAGCTTAAGTCTGTTTGCCATTATTTTGCTACAATTTTGTATATTGTATTGCATAGCGAGATAGGTTAGAAATCTGAAAATTTTTGTACATCTTGTTTCTTAGGGATCAGAGCAATGTTGGTGTTATTCAATTCCTTCAATATAATTCCTTTCTTCCTTGATTCTTCCACAGCTTCAAGTATATCATTTGCTATAAAGTCCTAGCAGTTTTGGAACACCAAAGCAATGAATCCGTCAGGGCCTGTGGTCTTGTCCGGATTCAACTAGAATGTGGTAGTCTTGAGCTCTTCAAGGGTGACCGATGCAATTAGCATCTGATTATCTTCATTGGTGACTAAAGTGGGAACCTCATTCTAGAAATAATTATTCAATGTATCCGCACTACCTTCACCGCCCATTAAATAACTAAAAAAATGGATTCCTTCGGCTTGAGTGTCCTTGACATGTGTTAAGATTCTTCCCTCCTTGTGTGTAATTTAGGTGCTTTTATTCCAACTTCTTTTTATTTTCGTGGAGTTATGAAAAAATTTGGTGTTGTGGTCACCATCCTTCAACCAACATTCTCTAGATTTAGATCTCCACTAGCATTCTTCCCTTGCCAATATTTCATCACACTCCATTATTAATTATTTTTCGTTATCGAATTCTAATGCAGACATTCCATTTTGGATGACATAATGGCTCAGCTGTTCTTATTTTTCCTTCAAGTTTTGTAACCGTTTATAGAAATAAAAAATTCTTGTGCCCTTGATGTGCCTAGATTCCAGCCACCATTCTTTAATGATTTTTGTCATTCTTGACCACCGAAACCACATTCTTTCAAATTTGAATTGGGATTTTTCAGGTTGTGAATCTTCTAAAATGTTTAGTGCCACTGGGTAATGGTCAGAAATTGGGCATGGTTTAATCAAAGGACTGGGTAATGATGATGTCTTCAGCCATTCCTCTAAGACAAAGAATCGATCTAATCTTTCTGTAATATTGGATAAGCCATGCCTTGTGTTTGTCCAAGTGAATTTTCCATTTGTAGGTATGATGTATGCCAATCCTCGATCTATAATTAAATTACTGAAGTCTTTTTGGGCTTGCACCATTCTCCCAAGCCCGCCAATTTTATCACTTGGTTGTAGAATGGTGTTTAAGTCGCTAGCCAAAATTGCCTTGTCATTTAGACCCTCCAAGTCTTGTTTTAAGATCGTCCAGAGATCAAATTTTTCAATAGGTTTAAATGGACCATATATGTTGTAAAGGATGAACTGACAGTCCAAATTCACACTTTTGACTTTGCATTTGATCCAATTCTGATCAGAAAAAATTATATAGATTGATACCTTATTTGGTCTCCACATAATACAAAGGCCCCCTGATGCTCCAGCAGCATTGTGGGCATGTCCCACCCATCCGAAGCAGCTTTTAGCAAATAATTATGCATTCTCTTTTGATGATTTAATTTCCTATAAAAGCACTATGTCAATCGATTGAGTTTCTATTTGGCTTTTGATCATACGTTGTTTGTTAGGGGTGTTTAGGCCCCTAACATTCTAGGTGAGGACCTTCATTTTCCCCCAAAGGAGGACTTGTCTCCCCTGGATCTTAGTAGGTATGATTTGATAGATGATTGGTCTGGCACTAATCCATCCTCTAACTATTTCTTGCTATTCATCTTCCTCCCCATTCTGGGTTTGGGAGTACCCATCTTTTAAGGTTTTTCCACCATCTAGCCTATTGTTCTTGTGTCAATTATATCTAATTCATCCTCGCTGGCATCTTCAGGAGTCCCAAATTCCTGGAATTGGTCCATCGGAAATTGGCTTAGTGGCTCTCGAAATTCAATTATTGTCATTTCCTCTCCCCCAAAACTTGGGTTTGGATTAATGGTGTCATCGTTCTGATTCATAACGTTCAAATCTTTGGGTTCCTCTGTAGGAAATTTCTCCCCCTCTTCGACAGGTTTTGGGCCTTCAGGTGTCTTCACTTTCAGATCACAATCTTCAACTAGTTGTGGTTGAGCATGATTGACTTTCTTAGCCTTCCAGACCTTGTTTGGGGGAATTCTGCAAGATTCTTCATTATGATTCCTCCTTCGACATCACAGACAGAAGAAATTTTCTTCCTCAATTTCAATCCTTTGTTGCTAGATGCTCGTAGCCATTTTCAAATTAAAGGTTTGGAGAATTTTATTTATTGAAATTAACTTTATCCTTGCATATTGAATTTGATCATCATTTCCCATATCAATTGAAAGGGTTGCACCACTATTGTTGCCAATCATTCTGAGGTTGTCTTCACACCAGAATTCGAATGGAAAATTATACAGTCTCATCCAAACGGGTTTGTCTGCAGGCTCCATTATAATCAGATCGAAATGCGGTACCCATCTTGGGGCATATACATATGATTCGTTGCACATCCATGGACCATTATTCAGTGTCTTATTCCTTTCTCCCTCATTAGCAAACTTGACGATAAAGAATTCTTTCTGTGCGAATTATGGCCAATTCTTTTTGACCCAGGCTCTTATTTCACTCCTCTATCTGTATTTCCCTAGGACACAGCCAATGATTGCAGTGTGTTTGAGAGAAAAAAATATCACGATCTACAATTTCTACCATATCAATATCAATGGATTTGCAAGTTTTATTAGGTCTTTCCTGTCGATCTCTGCTTTTTGGATCGCTCTGCTTTTTCACCATTTTTGCATTCTCCTTTTTTTGATTCACATTCTTCTCAAACACCTAGTTGAGGGCCTTTTCTATTGTTACAAAAAAAATTAGTCATGAATTATGTCTATATTTTATTGTACAACTCTTGTAATATTTATTTTATGGGTATGTGCAGGATCATGATGGGCCAAAAAGTGGCGATATATAAGTGATATGATGGCCCATGTGGCTGACAAACTTTTTTCTACCCAAAATTGCTGAAATGAAAAGGGATTTTAAAGGAGATTCTCAGATTTCCACTAATATAAATTATTCTTTACTTTGAATTTAATAAATAATTATTATTCATTTTCTATTTTAATTATGATTAAAGTCTTGATTGATAGGCTGATTGAAAAACATCTATAACTTTCAAACAGTATCACATTTTTTGAATCCAAAACATGCATCACATTCTATGCTTTACATACTTTAGGATTAAAAAAAAAAATAATTCATGAAGTTTTGACCAAGTTAAGGTGGTTAGACATACGATTTTTTATATTTTTAAAAATTTGTAATAAAAAAATCATAATTAATTATTTTCTTGGAAAAAAATTGCAAAAAAATATGAATCACATCGGGACATGAGTTCCCTACTTATATTTAAAATATTAAAAAAATATATTATTAGTTTATTGTGGTTAGGGTGGTCAGATAGACACCTACTTCTTATTTTTTTCCTGAAATTTAAGTACTACTGCATTAAAATTTCAAATTTTCACCAAATAGATTTTATTTTTTTAAATAAACCTAGTAGTTTAGAAACTACATTTAATTTTCTACAGATTTTATTCTTACATATTTTTGAAATAATATAGATAACTTATTAAAAAATTTACGTCAAGTTTCCTAACTCTGATTTTCTGAATTTTATTGCCACTTAAGGGCCTATTTTTTCCATGATGATCCTGCACATACCCTTATGACTAGTTTTTTGTCATGGTTAGTGGATTTTTACCAGGCTAGCTATGTACTTCATGACTACTTAAATTAAAATAATTTTCATGGCTCAATTCTTGTAAATCCTTTTTTCTTTGTTCAATATAAAAATGTGGCTTTTAAGTCTGAAAAGATATTTATCTTTTTGGTATGATTCAAGTTCAACATATAGTTCTTATCATAAGTGGGAAAACTTTATTGTGACTTATTAGTTAATATTGCTAATGATTAAGCTAGAACAAGTCATTTAGTTCTCTCTTTTCAATGCCTCAAAGTACTGTACCTTTCATTTAATTCCCAATCTTTTTATCGATTTCTGCATATCCGCTAGATAGTCTTTCATTGAAGAAAATGTGGTTTTGATACTATAAATTAATGCCATATGTACCTGGGAAATCTTTAAAAGATTCAAAATTAAGTTCCTCTTCTAAACCAAAGCAAGCAAATATTTTGATTTGATAACTATATATTAAAAATGGAAGAAAGTATGGCACATGGCACATGCTTTCTTTTTATCAATTTTTGTATATCCATCGGATTGTATTTCTTTAAAGAAAGTGTGGTTGTGATACCGCATATTAATGTCATATGTAAATCTTAAGCGAGTGATTAGATAACTTGATATTAAAAATTGTGTGATGTTCTATAGATGATGATGGCATTAATCCAGTGATCAATTGAAATAAGATTTGTAATGATCTCATATCAATTGAATGGAAATTTTGATAGCTTGTCAGCTTGAGCTATAGTGTGCATATAGCCAGATATCAATAAAAAGAAAAATTGTAAATGTAAGACTTAAGTTACATGATTAAGTTGGTTACTTGGTTTGTTTGATTATACCTCGCACAACTCACGATTAAATAGGGATCATGCTGGTTGCCCATAAATAGGGATAGTGAGCACAACTGAAATCATTTGTAGAAGGCCTACTAAAGATGTTAATATTGAGTGCAACGTTTTGAATTCTCATAACGGTTTTCATTTTGCAAGGTTAATAAGAAATAAGATGATGTGGTATTATTGGGAATACTCTAAATTCTCTTGCCTCGACTTATGTAGTTATAGAGTAAAGACCAATTTCCTTCAAGTTCAGAATGGGTGGAATTTGAAAGAAGTTGATCTGGTTGACCTAGCTTTTGAGATTGGTTTTAAACCAGGATGAGGAGCTCTGATGGAGATAAGTGTCTTATAGAGATTATGCCCACATAAGTATTTTAATCTTGTTTGCATTCAAATCTAGTGACTTTTCATACTCCATTTTGATACATGCCCTCAAAGAGGAACTGTGGAGTTTAGCAGTCATGTTGGGCTTTCCAGATGCATGGAAGATGGACGTAGAAGGTGGTAGTAGATTTACTACCCCTTATCTTCTGCATGACTATGCTTCTTAAACATGATAGGTACATTTTGTATCTTCATAGCTCCCATTTCACCAACCTGGTAGGCAAGCCCTATGGACTTTCAAAGTCACTTGTTGGGTAATATGGTCTAGATCCCATAGCCACCACTACCAACTTGGAATAAATTATTTCATTTTGGGTTTTTTTGGTGCATCATATTGAGCATATTATAAATGTAGAAGCATATTCAAGATCCCAAGATCCAAACCATGGTTGGCAAGCCTCATGGTTTGAGAATATGGTATAAGAAATTCTCCTCAGTGGTCACCCGTAGAAGCTTATCATTAATTGTGTTTGATGTAAAGTGGCATGTGTCATTTATACAAAACAAGAGCTTGCATGCTCTACACATCTTTAAAAAGCTATGTAATAATGTAACATTGTAATTCAGTGGTAACAAAATAAATGCTTTTGTTATTCTTTAGTATTTATTTATAGTAAAGATTATTTTTTCTTTTCTGTGTCTATTCAAATTATACAAGTAATGTAAATAGAGTAAAATAATGGAATGAAATATTAATAAACTTAGAAAAATTAGATTTTTTTCCTTTAAGAGATTAAGTATTATCTATTTACGAAATATTTGCATGTAGATTTAAAACATAAAGCAATACAAATTAAAAAGAAAGTTTCCATCAAATTGACAAAAAACACTAAAAGTTGTCACTCTTGCTAGGGTTTTTTTTTTAAAAGATAAGCAGCATTTGCAAGGAGTTTTACCCTTCATAATGAGCCACAAGGGCCAAAAAGGGGCAAGTCTAAAAATATAACAGTAAAACAAAAAGGAACACATACAACACTTTAACAGCATAGAAACCACAGAAAAATAGCCAAACAACAGAACACCGGCGCAGGCAGCAGCTAACTAGCATTGTCCCAATTTTTGAACAGGAGGTTCACAACATTATCACCGACCCAGTCTTGGTTCTCCTAGGCATTATTGCCCTCCATCTCCTCCTTGATAATAGTGGATAGGGTGTTGGTAACGAAGTGGCCCAACTTCATTGTGAAGCGGGTCAATCCATGAAACCTTTTTTTTAGAGTGTCCATCTTCTTCTCCAAAGCACACGGCTCCTCCCCAACATCCATAGTCCCTAGGATTTCATCAGGATCAAAAACGAGGGGGTGTGAAGAATGAGAAGTTGAGGTCTCTTTCGGTAACTTGCTGTCTTCCGAGGTAAACTGGGGCCCCTCCACATTCTCGTCCTTATCTTCCTCGGTCTCCTCATCCCTATACTCCTTGTTGTCAGACTGCTCCTCCTCCGAGTCCTCAATAATTTGTCTTTTTCTATTGTTTTTCACCAACCTCCCAGATCTCCTTATGGTGTTCTCCCCTCTAGACATGACCATGGTTTCCACAAAATTATCTCCTTTAGAATCTTTTGCAATTATGTTCTTCCCCTTCCCCTCCTTCACTATTAGCTTCGACAAACCTTTTTTGGTAGTGTTGGCTCTGTAGGAAGACTTTTCTAGGGTGGCCTTGAGTTCACAAAGGATGGATGCAGCACTAGCATGTGCATTACCCATCCCTCCTTTTAGTTTCTTGGTAGCCAGTTTAGCTTTGGGGTTTCCCGTAGTACCCAGATTGGATTTTCGAGGAGGGCTTTTTGACTCAACAGGGGAAATGTTCGCAACAATCAGGGGTTCAATTTCATCAATGCAAACAGCTGAGACGGTGTTTGGAGAACAAAGGTCCAGGTGAAAATGGTAAAGTCTCAAGATGAGCCCTGATGGAGCGAAAGAGGCAGGAGGTCACTCGGGTTAAGGCTGGCAAGCTCCTTGCATTTCTCAACAGAATTTTTTGGGTCCATGAGCAAAAAGAAGGGAAAGCTAAGCAACATTTTATGCCTCAAATGATTTATAAGGGGAAAATGATAGAAAAAATAGGATTTGAACCTACCTTCTAGAGTGAAATATTTCATCAAAGCTTTAAGCACACCTGGTCCCAAGGCTTCGAAAGGGATTCACGTTCAAAGCTCGACTAGTTTCAGACCGGTTCATCATTCCCCATGAAGAATGCTTTCAAGCTTTCATTTTTTGGCATCCTAGTGTGCTTAGAGTATTTATTCCTGGTACACAAAATTTTGGTGGCTTGCGCGATAACTTCTTCAATAACTTCAAATGAAGTACCACCCATCGTGACCCTTCAGTCCTTCCAAGAATTAGAAAATTGACCAGACAAATTAGGGTCATGGACAACCAAAATCTCCATGAGAGGAGCAAGGCCAGCTTTAGCACATATATACTAGACTAACGAATTCTTCCAGAATTCTTCGTAGTTGTCTGGCTTAGTCTGAACGCGGTCGCCAACCATGATTTCCACCTGCACAGAGAACCAAAGAGTTTGCAGAAAGAAAAAATTATAAAAGCCAATAGGACAATGGGCATTCATCACATAGTGGGCATTAAGGTGAGAAATGCAATGTTGGGTAATAATGCCAGTGTGCATGTCACACGCACAAAAGGGAAAATCACCACAAGGTGACTTGACAATGGTATTAATGTGGATCTTGGCAAGATTGCGGCAAGCTAAATAGAAATTGGTGGGCATGTAGGGTTCCTTTCCCATGGAGTAGTCACACGAAAACCAAGACAAGTTGGTCATATGGCTACTTTTGGAAACATTCATGTGAGTATAATTAGAAGCCCATGCTAAACTAGCAAGCACGAAGGCACTAGAAGGTAGAATTCCTTCATAATGAGGGGTCAAATCAGCATTCATAATCGCAGTCTTATGGAGGCCATGATGGATTAAAATAAGATATCACACAATCCCAAAGAGGAGAGATCACATGATAAGACCTCTCAAATTCATCAAAGTCTCATACTTTCCTAATCCCTTCGTAAAGCCACCTTTTTTTCCACATGACAAGCCTTAAAATTTGAAACCTGCCACTTGTCATCCACCTCAATATTAGAGATCATCCATCAGGCACAAAAGGACAATCAAGTGGGCTCTGCAACCAACACCCAACACCCACAGATCTCTAAACATGTGATAAGCCATAAAATTTGAATCCCACCACCTGTTAGCCATCTCAACATTAGAGCTCATCCACCAGGCCCAAAAGATAATCAAGTGGGCCCCCACCTAACACCCAACACCCAAAGATTTGAATTCATCGTGATAAGTGGTTTCTTTGTTCATTCAAGATGATATCTTGAATCCTTGGCGGTAACTTCTCCATACTCATCCAACATTTAGAGTAACCCCAGCAAGTGCCAAGATTAACCAAGGCATCCACCACTTGGTTTCCCTCCCTATATATATGTGTCACTTTTTTACCCTTGAGTTTGGATAAAAGGAACCTAGTGTCCAACAGGATATCCTTAGTATTCCAGCCAATTAGTCTGTCCATATTCACAACATCAGTAATAGACTTAGAGTCCCCTTCAATGTGGAGATTAACAATCCCTAGAGAGACAACAATTTGGAGACCCATGAGCAGTGCATGAGCTTCTACCACAATAGAAGATTGGAAACTAATACCGCCCCAGGGTCTCTAATCACTCCACCGATACTAGCCATGTCTGGGTTTCCCTTAGTAGCCCCGTCAAAGTTGAGTTTAAACCAGCCTCTATCCGGAGGCTTCCATTTGGTATTTTTCCTAGCTAAGGATTTAGAATTGTCAAACGAGTTAGCCTCTAACCCCTAATGCCAAGCCTTGGCCATTCTTATTTCGTAATCAAGAGGTCCCATCTCTGGGATTTTCCCATTGAAGAGGGAAATGTTTTCCTCAATGAGCTGGAAACCTAAGCCAAAAACATCCCTAGGATTCCTCTCAATATTCCTGAAGACCCTATTGCTCCTTTCCTTCCACAGACACCAACCCATAATAGGAGGAACCTGATTCCAAATTTCACCAGGCAAGGGGTGGGAATAAGGACCACGCCAGCCTAGGATGAAGGATATGAGATCCTTACACATAACCCAAGAGACTCCTAGTTTTTCAAAGGCCAACCACAAACTTCAACAACAAATGGACAGTGTAACAATAGATGACTGACAGTTTCCTCACTACACTTACATAGTAAACATCTATTGGGAATATAAAATCCATGTTTCCTCAAATTGTCCTTTAGTAAGAATCCTATTATGGTAGGTCATCCACCAGAAGAAATTTAATTTAGGGTTCATGTGGTAGTTCCACCACAGTACCCTAGGTTGTCAGCAGATTGTATGGTGACCTAATAGATAGACCCCCCTATTTGTCCAAGGTCCCAAAAAACTCATCTTCTTTGTCATAGGAGGGAAGCCTGGTGAGAGAGAGAACCTGCTGGAGGGACCAAGCTAGACAACAAATGCCTTGAGACTGAGGAAAGCAAAGGATTAGGTCCTTCCAAGCCCTAGCCCTAGGGGGTCCGAAAACACAATCACTGATATGGGTACCAAAATAACATTAAGTCGATCCCATGAGAATCCTAAAGTTAGAACAAACCAGAGGGGTATCAATTAACAACAGACCTTCCCAGAATCTGATCCGATTTCCACTGCCCATTTTCCATTTAATCCCATTCCTTAGTAGGCATTATGTGTTGCAGATGCTCCTCCAAGCCAAGGAGCCCTAGGGGTGAGACTCCGAGAGGCAATTGATTAATGTCTTGTCCTGAAGATATATGGAGTTCAATATTTTGCACCAATCCTTTGTATTCCTTAACTGATCACAACCAACTATGGCCATCAGAGTCTTGTTAGTGTTAACAATTGTTCGAATTCCAAGGCCGCCATAATTTTTGGCCTGATAGATCTTTTCCCATTTCACCAAAGCGAGTTTCTTTTTATCCTCAATCCAGGACCAGAGGAAATTACTTTGGATTCTTTCAAACTTATCAACAATATACTTAAGCATCTTAAAAATGGAAAGGAAATAAGTTGGTATACCTTGAAGAGTCGTAGTGAGAAGTTGGAGCTTGCCAGCGTGGCTTAGGATGGAACCTTTCCACCCAACCAATTTCCTTTGAATTATTTCCAACACCGAATTCCAAAATTCATAGGTAACCTCCTTAACCATGAGAGGGAGCCCAAGGTAAACCGAGGGGAGGGACCCACTTAAACATCCCAAAACCGCAGTCACTCTAGTTTGCAAATTAGGTTTGTTGTTAAAGAAATAGATCATGCTTTTTTTGTAGTTGATGCTTTGACCAGAACATGAGGCATAATTATTTAGGCAGTCTTTCCATTTCCTGCCTTCCACCAGAGAGACTTTCCCAAAAAGAAAAGTGTCATCCACAAATTGTTGCACAACAACCGGGTCTAGAAATGAAGCCACTTTGATGCCCTTAATGGAGCCCTCAGACAAAAGACTAGTAAAGTTCCTGCTTAGCACATCAACAATCATGATGAAGAGATAGGGAGATAGGGGGTTGCCTTGCCTAATCCCTCTTCTAGCAGAGAAAAACCCAAAGGGGGCCCATTAACAAAAACAGATTACTTTACAGTATTAACACACTCCATAATGAGTCTGATAGCCGAATTGTTGAACCCAAACTTAGCCAAAACCTTTGGGATGAAATCCCATATAACTTTATCATAAGCTTTAGAGATGTCTAGTTTGAGAGCCATCCCCACATAGTTACATCTATCCATAGAATGGAGAAGCTTGTGGGTGGTCAAAGTAGCATCAAGAATATGGCACCCGGGGAAAAAACCTTTTTGGGTAATACTAATGATTTTATCCAGAAGGGGCTTGATGCAGTTCACTAAGATCTTAGAAAGGATTTTATAAAAGGTGTTACATAGGGTAATGGGCCAAAAATCAGTCATGGATTGAGGCTCACCAATCTTAGGAATTAGGGCAATGAAGGTGTGATTCAGTTGTTTAAGGATTTTACCAGATTTGAAGAAATCCCTAGCCGCTACCACAAGGTCATCACCCACAGTATCATAGAGTATCTAAAAGCAGGCAAGAGGAAAACCATTAGGGTCTCGAGCTTTGAAAGCCCCCATACTAAAGGTAGCCAACCAAACTTCTTCCAGAGAAACAAAACTGAGAATTCCCATATTATCTTCCTGGGAAATGATGGTAGGGAGATAGTTGAGCAGAAAAATTTCCAAAGTCGGGTTAGGCACCTCAGTTGGAGCCGAATAAGCCTCATGAAATTAGTTAACAGCTAGAAGGCCAATTGGGGCTAGATTCAAAATCACAACTCTAGAATCATTAGTTAGTTTATAAATTTGATTCATTTTCCTATGCTTGATGGCTAACACATGAAAGAAGGATGTGTTCCTATCACCTTTCTTCAACCATTAGACTCTGGATTTTTGGTTCCAAAAAATTTCCTCATTTTTGAGAACCAATTCCCATTCCATCTTGGTTTAACTTTCCTGGCTATGAGTCCGCTGACTGTCATCTCCTTCATCCATTTTATTTTGTAAAGTTCTCAAATATTCCTCTAACAACTTTTTTTTTTGGAACACGTCACCAAACACACTCCTATTCCATCCTTTAACCATGTTTGTAATATGTATGAGTTCGAAAAAGATCCTAAACATGGGGAGCCACAAACAAGAATATTCCACCATTCAGTAATTTTATTTTTGAAGTCAGGGTGAGAGTTCCACATTATCTCAAATTGGAATGGGATGGCACCCATAGCAGGACGGATATTAGTGTTCAGCAAAAGGGGGTTATGCTTAGAGACTGTTTTGGGGAAGGGTTTTTAGATTAGCATTTAAAGCATTGGTCCAATGGGGAGAATAGAGGAAGTGATCTAAACAGACCTGAATCAAATGTTCACCAAAGCATCTATTAGACCAGGTGAATTTCTGGCCCATAAGATCAATATCTATTAAACCCGAAGAATTCAAAAAAAAATCGAGGTCAGACATATTGTCAGAGTAATCCAACGGGCCACCAATTTTGTCTGAAGGAAAGAGAGGAGAGTTGAAATCCCTAGCAACCAACCAACTACCTCCCTTATTATGATTTATTTTAACTCCAAGGTCTTGCCACAACATACTCCTCGTATTCCTCTGATTAGGAGCATAAATATTGATTATAGACCAAGATTCACCAAGGTAAGTAAATAAGGCCCCCACACTATTTTTACAGTGGAACAGCTCAGAGCCCAAAAATTTTGTTGGGTTCCAAAGCATAGCTAGACCACTAGAAGCACCCTCAGCATCACTTTAGACATAGGATTCATTGGGCCAAATGAACTTAGCAATTTTATCAAAATTTGTCTTCATCATTTTGGTTTCTTGTAGAAGGCACACATCAATCTTATGTTCTAGGACATAGTTCTTCAGAGAATGTTGTTTGTGGGAGCTATTGAGCCCATGAACATTCCATGACATAACTCTCATTTCTGACCTTTTTTAGAGGACACTTCCAATAACCTCTATTTACCCAAGGTAATCTCATTTGACGTTTCTCTCATCCTAGTCTGTCTTTGGTTGGGCCTTCCTGGCTTTGAGACTCCTCCTACATCTTCCTTCTTATTTCTCCCTTTTTTCTTTGGCATTTTCTAGATCCCTTCTTATATAGTTTTCTCAAGCTTCAAACCCCCCATACTTTCTATAGATTCATCAACCATTCTGATACTCTCTTCTTCCCATTTTTCACCATCCTCAACCATTGTCTCACAAATCCTCGTAGAGACAACCGCAAACGAAGGAATGACGGCCAAAGAGCCAAGGTCTTGGGTCATCTGGATAGCCAGGGGTTTGACAACAGACTCCAATAAAATACTGGACTTGACTAGGTCAGATGGTGGTTCAACAAATGTGGGTGAAGGTGGTGGGTCATCAAGGGAAGGTGCAATACTCGGAGGAATTAGCCCAGTGTCCTCTGACAAATGGGGATCATTTCCCGTAGGAGGTGTAAGATTCTCCAAGGAACAATCCACCTTAGCCTCCCAACTGAAAGAATATTTGCAGTCAGATATAAGGTGACCAGCTTTAGCACACTTTTTAAAATAGATGAAAACATTTTCATAACACACTGCTTGGGTCCAATTGCCAAATTTAGAGCACAGCTTAACTATGTTCGGAAGGATTTTATCAACACAAATATTAACATGGAATCTAGCAAAGACTAACTTGGATTTTGACTTGGTGATAGAGTCAGTGGTGACAAACTAACCCAACGAATAATCAATACATTTGAAAATGGCTTCATCCCAATACTCAAGAGGTAACCCTAGCAACCGAACTCATATTGGAGCTAACTTGTTCAGGTCTACAGTAGGGTCAAAACCCAGCTTCCAATGACACATGGCCATGCTATGTTTCCCATACACCCAAGGACCTGTTGAAATAGTCACCACCATGTCCTCCACAGTCGTGAATTTGAAAAGAAAAAGACCACCAGCCCTCACGTAGATCTCCACACTCCCCTTCAGATGCCATTTCATGGTAGCCCATTTTCGAACCATATCCACCGTTGCACGGAAAGAAAGAAATCTACCCACCACAACATTCTCCATGGAGGAGAGGATCCTATCACAGACCGAATCAGGAATGTCAAAATCCATCCTAGAAGATGTGACAACCTCGAGAAAAAGAGGGGTTGGGGAAGATATTTGTTTGCCATTGGTCAACACATCCTTCCAGCCTAATACCAAAAGAATCTCCACCGTCAGCACAGAAGATTCGCCCAAAAACACAAAGGTCTTCGAAAGGCCCGTAGGTGAAAGCACTGTCCCCAGAAGAGTGGAACCCGAGGGACACAGGACCGTAAGTGAGGTGCTTGGGTCAGGGGGATAGAGGGGGACCGTTGGGTACCCCCAAATCAAAATCCACCATGCACGTAAGATGTTAAAATGCAGGTAGAGGAGAGAGAAGCGAGAAGCTGTAATTGTTGTTGCTATTGTGTTATTTGCTAAGGCTTGTTGAAATTTTATTGATTTCTAATTTATTGTTGATCTACTCCCCTGGTTCTTGGTATCATTAGTCATTTTATTAATTCCTTTGTAATGTTAAGTTACTAGCCCCTTGCCCTTGATTCCAATCAATGTCTTTCTTTTAAAGGGATTTTGCAAGTCTGTAGGATGCTTCAAGTAGATCTATATGTGACTCATGGAACTGTGGAATGGACATGTGGGCTCATCTTGACGACTCCATTAGTATTGTGTATCATAGCACCACTAAAGTTTAAAACAACTTTAAAACACATGTTTATTGTTTAAATATCATAAATTACTCAACCATTCAATGAAAATTTGATGGATGGTTATAGTTGCATTCTGGAATGAAATGAAGAGTGCTAGGCTTGTGAACTCAAACCTCCAAAATCACCCTATAACCATTAGATTTATAAAGATCAACAGTTGAGAATTTTTTTGAGAATACGGAAATGTAATATACTAATTGTGTAGTCCAAAGGCAACACATTGATGTTTCATTCACTTTAATATTCGGAAAAATAAGTGAGAATTATAGTGTTGTGATTTTATTTTTAAGTGAGAGAGTTAGAACATAGGGAGATTTCAGATTGCTCATTGGAGTGCACTAGGGAGATTCTAGGTTTCAACAAATCCATTCAATGCCTATCAGTATTAATCTTTTCAATAATCAAAATATGGGTGAATAAAAGACATAATTCCTATGCCTATGTTTCATCGCTTCTTAAAATATTTTTTTGTCAAACTTTGAAGTTTGGGATTAGAGTTGAGAAAATTAAGAAAAATAAGGATGACTAAGAGGGAATTAACAAATTATACATTGTACAAGCATGTCTACCACCACTAGTAGACCAAACAATGTTGTTGGGAAAGGCAAAGAAAAATCAGATAGAAAAATACATTATGCTAGATTGCTTAAAACCCCAGGTTTCACTAATTAATACCATGATATTTATGATCTTGAAATCTATGTAGGCTTACCTCAGAACTTATATTTTCATCTGAGAATAAGGCTTCAAACCAAATGAAAAATAATAGTTTTAGTGGACAGTGGGTAAGTGGATTAGGGTACATGATGTTACATGAGGTTTTCCCTTGCCAAAAACTTATCATGGTTTATGCCCACAATTATAATGATAACAAAAGAGAAATTGTTAATAAATATAGAAAATAATAATTTGTATCCATTAATACAAAATAATTTGGAAAAGTGTTGGGGTTTACAACCGAATAATTTTAAAACATCCATATTGACCTAGAAAAGCTTGCTAGTGATTACTAAGCGGCAGATGAAAGAGACAAAAATAATTTCCTAAATAAAATAGTTCAAGATAGAAAAAAAATTGAAAGGTAATCAGAAGCCTCCTTATGATTTAGATAGTTTTATATCATGGGTTCAGGATACTATTTCCATGCTAGCATTTTTCCTTAGGCTAGATAGCAATTGGGAAGTGGGTGCAAGCCTCCTTGAAATGGTATATAATATTCATTATGTTGTTCAACCTATCAAAGATAACTTTATTGACTACATTGTAGAATCCATGTGTAAACAATTTCTAATGAATAAAAGATGTCCACACTCAAATTCCACTAAAGCATTTAGGTTCACAACCTACTTGTGCTATTTTTTCCTATTCAAATTTAGTGGGATGTTTCAGACCAACAAGCATCAGATTCAGCCCTATAAGAATGTTGAGGAAAATAAAACGGCTCCAGTATATGATTGGAACACTAAGATAAGGATGCATGATTCTCAAACGAACTATAATAATTTTGTAGACTACTTTTTGTCTCCATTACATCAAGAAATTACAAATACTCCAATGCTTAGATTGCCTATGTCATGTAGAAATTGTATTCAACTAGGAAAAGAAAAAAAATTGGTTGATTGGTACTTAATGGAAGAATATATTATGCTATGATTTTATGGATCGGGAGTAGAGCCATACGAACTTCCAATACATGTGACATAAAGGATTTTTGCATTCGAATATGTAAGGAAAATTTAGAGTACTAATGAACTACACTTTGTCAGACAGCAAAAGAAGACCTTATTTCCTTCTTTACCTTTTTCATGTGTAGGGTTCATATTCGAGAGAAAATAATTTATGGTGGTACATGATCTTTTGATTTTTTGAATTTTGATGTTTCCTGTCACTGGTAGTATGATCCATGTGACACCATTAAATCAATGATTGTTTCCAATAGGAATGATGCAAGTATAATTCAACATCAAAGTAAACCCTTGCTTAAAAACTTGAGAAACAAGGATTCTTGGGATGAGGTCAACATAGAAATGGAGAAAAGTGTTTCTGAGAAAGGTATTTCTTTTGAACAATTGTTAGCAAAAATAATGACATTGCACCAAATATATGAGAAGAGAATAAAATCAGGAGGTACAATTTTTTTTATGATAAAATTAATAAACCATCTAGCAGAGTGAAAATTTCAAATTCTCTAGATAAGGAAGTTACAAAAAAATTGATCACAAGAAAAAATTATTTTCCTTTTAGTCTATGAGGAAGGAGCTAGGTGAGCCAAGAACTATTGTATACTTTGAAGATAATGAAGAAGATTATGAGTTTAGAAAACAATGGAATATATAGCATCCTAATGAACATGAAGACCAAAAAACTGATGATGAATCTAATGATGATAGAGAAGAACAAAGCTATGTCAAATCCAATTTAAGTGAGGCCACAAAAGAAGTATATACTTCAGGAGTAGCCATAGCCAAAAAAATGGGTTATGAAGGTGGTCCTTTGGGGTCCCAAGGACAAGGCCCTTGGACAATAATAGATATAGAGCCTAGAAAAGTAGTTGATGAATTTGGCCTTGGAGTTGATAAAGTAGACCAAGGGCATACAAGTATGGCTAAAATAATTCATTTTGTTAGAGCTTCAAATCTTAATCCTCATGGTCAGATAAAATCACAACTAGGACATGGCCATGGTGGAGAACCTAGTGCAACTAGCACTACCACTAGTGGCGATGGTATGGGTAGTAGTACTAGTAGTGGTCAACATGTGCTACAACAAAAAATTACACACAAGAGGACAACAATACAAAATACCACACAAATACCAAGTGATCAAGGCATACTGAAGAGGGCAAGGATTTTGACAGGTCCAAGTCTAACTACCAATTCCACCACAAAATGAGTTATTTCCAAGCACTCCCTCAATTATTGTGGTCACAAAAAAAAATGCAAGTACTCTTATTCCTTCGCCATTCAAGAATTCCATTATTCTTGTGTCCCCAAGTTTTGATTACATTGATGTGTTTAAAAGGAATCAAAATTGTATAAAAAGAAAGGAACAAAACTGACGGAGAGTGCATCTTCTATAACTTCAGAGCCTACAACAACCATGGTATTGCCCACATTTTACATAAATAAATAAACCATGGAGTAGACATATGTTGTTCCCACAGTTAAAAATAAACCAACAAATCAGATGGATCGATGTGAATTTCAAGTGAGAATTTTCCAATAGGATTTTTTTGGATTTAAAAATACTGACCAAACTAATGTATCAAAGAAGAAAAATGAATTGGTGTACACATCATTGCTAAAGAAAGAGAGAAAAAAGGGTTGCATATTCAAATAGAAAAGTTACAGGTAGACCTAGAAAATGAGAAATAAAAGAGGAAAGCAATAGATAATAAGAGCAATGCATTAGAAAATAGAATAAGAAAATATTTCTACATCAACAAGTAAAGAGAATAAACAAATAGAGGTGGAATTAAATGAACTAAAGAAAAGGTTAGATGAGAGAAAGAAGAAATATGATGAGGAAAAATCCACTTCAAAAAAATTAAGACAAAGCATTGGGAAAGCAAATGAACAATGGGAACAACAATTGGAGAAAGAGGGGAAAAAAATTAAATATTGGTTGCAGAGCTAATGGAAGAAAAAAATGAAATAAATTCTTGTCAAAATAAGTTAACTACATTTTGTAGAGAAATAATGAGGCATATGAAACAAAATATTAGGGAGGAAATAATATAGTGGATTGGTCATTTTTGTGAATTGTTTAAATTGATTGATGATATGAGACTACATTATAAGAAGCTTAACAAATATTTAATAGACAACAAAAAAGTGCTAGCAACAAAGAAATCTAAAAATCAAGTTCAAAAAATAGTCTACAAAGCTAGTGACAATGATTTAAAATCAAAAGGGATTAATAATCATATTGAAGCCTCAATGAAGGTGTCATCTATCATTCAAAAGTGTTCAAGAATGCATGAACGAACATAATTTATCAATCTGACTACAACAAAGATGAAGAAGGTAGATGAAAAGTTAAGGAACATGATAAAGCTTGGTTTTTCAGAGGCTTTTGACACAAATGAGTGATTCATTAGAAAGGATGGTTTTAGAAAGAAGATGGAGGGTGAAAGGAAGTTTTATTTGGACCAGTTTCCTCAAAACCCATATGAGGTGAACTATTTGGATCCCATCAAACCAATGATAACTTTGAATGTAACTTTGGTTGAAACATTCAAGTAGAGATCCAAATTCAATCATACATTGTTAACAAATTTTCAAGTCAGACAACATCAATTAGAACAAATGAAAATTACATCACCTAAACAGTGGAAGTTGCTACAAAATCTTATAGATGATTTGATATTGATAATATGAGTTTCCAAGTTCCAAATAAGCTCTCTACAGAGTTGTCTTTGAGCAAGATTTTGCATGGGCTCTATGTATTCATTCATTTGAAAATCAATAGAAAATCCAAATTCAATAATGTGTTGATGTTCAATTATTTGTATTAGTTATTTTCTCAATTGAAGAAAAAATCTTGTTTCAACTACTAGATACACATTAAACAATTCTTGATGTTCATTATTGTATATGCTACTATTGTTAACATGTTATTAAATATTGATTTTGGTGATGAATCACTCAGAACATGTTTAACACAATTAAAATATGAAATTATTAATAATATGTTAATTTATTCAATTTGATGCATAATTTCAAGGAATACAATATAAAATATCAACTATAGTTTGAAATATAAAAAAATTTGAATCTTGGTAATTCTCAACTGGTTCAAATAGGGTTGTTAGGTCTACAACCTAGGGCTTTTTAAAACCCTAGCGTAAAATTCTTGGTAATCCTCAACTAGTTAATATAGGGTTGTTAGGTCTACAACCTAGGGCTTTCTAAAACCATATTATCCTAAAACCTTGGGATAAAATTCTTGGTAATCTACTGGTTAAATTAGGTTTGTTAGGTCTACAACCTAGGGCTTTCTAAAATTCTATTATCCTAAAACTCTAGCATGAAATTCTTGGTAATTCTCCACTCGTTAAATTAGAGTTGTTAGGTCTGGAACCTAGGGCTTTCTCAAACCATATTATCCTAAAACTTTGGCGTTCTTATGTTTTTTTGTTGACATTATTCACTTTTTACTAGTCTATAAGTTATGACTTATGGGTATCGATGTCATGAGTCCCACATCCCCTTTTTCTAGGAAGTGCCCCTTTAATATCATATATAAAATCAAAATCAAAGTCTTTAATTTTTTGTAATTTTTTTTTTTTTATGTTCATTATGTGTCGGAAGAAAAGGATTTTGCAAGTCTGCGGGCCCATAGCGAAATGTCCTTTTCTTGGTTGCAGAACTACAGAAGGATACTTTTTGACTGGTCTTAAAGTTATGACTTATGGGTATCGATGTCATAAGTCTCACATACCCTTTTGCTAGGAAGTTCCCATTTAATATCAAATATAAAATCAAAATCAAAACCTTTACTTTTCGATAATTTTATTGTTTATGTTCATTATGTGGTGGAAGATAAAGGATTCTACAAGTTCACTAGCCAAGGAAAACTTTAGTGGTGAATCTTCACCAATTGGCAAATTCTAAAAATTGGCCAAGTTGAAATTGGTGAATTAATCACACCCAATTGGGTGTCCAAATCACTCGTATTTTATGAACTATCAGTCCAATGCATGTCCATTCACCAAAAAAAAAATTATGAGGCATATTTAAGCAATAAATTCGCCATAATAGACTATGCGTTTCAAATGGACCGATTAATATTTTCACCTATAATCTCGAAAGCATGTAATAAAAAACCTACATATTCACCAATACTATTAAAACAACATTGTATGAGGACCCATTTCGCCAATTAAAATTTACAAATAGTTGCTTGTGAAGACCCATTTTGCCAATTTAAATTTATAAATAGTTGCTTATGAGGACCTATTTTTCCAATAACATTTAAAATAATTACTTTTGAGGACACATTTCATTTCTCCTTGAAAATTGCAATGTATCATTGTCTAAGCATGTGAGATTTGCCAAATTTTTAATATACCATTTAAAAATCTTGTGGAATTCTCCAAATATGGATTGATATAAATATAATTGAAACTGTCATTTATTCTTACACATTTTGTTCAGTTATGAGGTTCTACTTCTCAATTCGGAAGTCAGTGAAAGCTGAAAACATAGACTTAAAGGTGAGTGATCATTTCTTCATAGTGATATTAGTTATAATAATAAGATTTCTTTATCTCTTTTTCATTCTTGCTTCAGTCTTAAAGATGATTCCAGTAGGGAATGGGATCTATATTCTCTCTCCTTCTTAAATAAGAAGACATTATTTTACAGCTTTTATTCGAAGTGATATCAATATTTCAAGTAGCAAGGGTAAGACTCCACAAGGTAGTGAAGAGATTGGGATGCCATCAAAACACCCAAAACGTAGAGGTACCATACAGTCTTACTTTGGAATTGGCAAAGCATTTGATCCATTATATCAAGATGGAGCTACATCATCAACTCTTCCACCAAATATTAATGAAGAAGGCATCCACAATACCTCACCACCACAAGAAGGTCAAGGTGAGATTTTCATTGAGTTAAATCAAAATGTATCAAATGAGGATGTCAATACTGCAAAATATGTTCCAAGGGATACCCTGGTTAGCTAGAATGAGATAATTGACTTAGATGAGGATGATGTTGGTAGAAAGAAAAGAAAAGGAAAATAAAAAATGGGGCACAAGTGGGAAATGACAAGGAATTTTCAACTTGGTTGGTTGTCAAAGTACCTATTCATTGTACCAGTGGGGGTAGAAAATGAAAATGATATTGAAAAAGAAACACTATGCAAGTGTACGATTTTTAGTTAGAAATGTGGAAGAGACAAGACATTGCAACTAAATCTTGACACTATAGAAAATCATATCGGTAAATTTTATGAAAAGAAATCATAGACAGAAAGGAACAATCAGTCATATGATGGAAATCAAAGGAAGAATGTCTTCATGTTAAGTATGCCATTGAATACGAAGAGAATAACCATAGAATGTCAAAGCTTTTTGAATGTCAAGGCACACTTGACGCTCATTTTAGAAAAGAAATGGAAGCAGAAAATTTGTCAAAAACTATTCAGATGAGTTTTGTTTTTCATATTTTGTCCAAAGGGCATCTTATGAAAGACTACCCAAAATATTCTAGTTTATTATGTTATTTGGGTGTTCCTCACTTTCGCTTCTCACATTGGTCAATAAATGTTGGATGGGAATGGGAAAACTTTCTTGCTACAGTGGAAAAGAAAGATTTAAAGGAGAAAGTAAAAGAGTCAAATTTCATTGCATTATCTTTAGATAAAGTTACTAAGGTAGACAATACTTCTTGGGTTTGTATGCATTTTTATACTGTAAAACAACATGTTCACCAAGCTCATCTTCTCTATGTTCATAAAATGAAGGACCAATTTTGTTTCCGGCTTGGCCTCCCAAGGCTTTGTTCAATGAAAGCGGTCCCATCTTTTATCCACAGATGTGTGAAGTTCCTCATTGAAAATTAAATATTCACTATTCACCATAGTGGCTTCAATCCTTTATCCTCCAAAGGCAACTTTTCTTTGGAAGCCTTTTGGCCTGAGCCCATGGAACCCATCACTCCTAGACGAGATTTATTTTCCATTGCCTATAAGAGGTTTAAAGCCAAGAAAATATTTGAGCTCTCTCTTTGCAACACACCTCCTTCTACCTCAAAAACACCTATCCCTGACGAAGCTATGTTGCAACCTGAATCTGACATGCCTATCCAAACCACACCTGAAACCTCTTTCACATCATCCAAGAGGCCTAGGGATCATGACATCAATTCCATTCTACCTCCTTGCACCAAGCAAGTGTATAAAGTCAAGGATAAAGTGGATGAGCCACCCATGGTTCCTCGCATCCCTCCCCCTAGGGACGATAAGCAACCTATGGTGGACTAGGCCGCTCATTCTTAGATGCACCTTGACAAAAAAGAAAAAAGGAATAAAGAAGCTAGGGATCATAAGCATCGCCATCGTGCTCTTGCTTTCCAATCCCGTGATGAAGAAAACATTGAAAATCATAACCCACCTATGCCAAAAGTAGTGCCTAGTGACCCTCCTCCTTCACCCCCGCAGCTTGATCTTATACCTCCATCACCACCACTATTGCATGCTTCCACTGATATTATCCTTCAACCTCCTATTGTAATAAATCTAGATGATGGCAATGAGAAGAATGCTAGAATAGATGAAGAGGTGCACCAAACTTTGAATTCCCTGTTCTCATCTTCCATGAGCATTCATAATAATTCTCCTCGGACAAGTATTGATATTCACGCTAGTTCGGCGATCTCTATTGTCTCTCTCACTAGTTGCCTTCCCAAGTTTTATAATGAGCAACATTGGGAGGCAAATGATTTTCTTGATGAGTGACAATCATTTTCCTAACTAGTTTCTTTATTTTTCTTTTTGTGTGGTGTCATGTATTCCCTGTATTGTTTTGTTTGATTTTCCCTCTCCTTGTGACCTACTTCTATTTGTCTCTAGATTCTTCTATATGCCATGGATTCATTTATCTTTCTTCTTTTCATTGTTTCCTTCCATTTGGGGATGATGCAAGGCATTGAGACTGCAATGTATCCTTCATGTTGACCCAAATGGACTCTTTTTCTTTTCCTTTTTCTCTTTTTTCCTTCCTTTTGGGGATGATGCAATACATTGAGATCACAATGTCTCCTTCATGTTGACCCAAATGCACCCCCTTTTCCTTTTCACTTTTCATTTATTTTTGCCTTTATTTTGGGGATGACATAAGGCATTGAGACTGCAATGTGTCCTTCATGTTGACCCAAATGGACCCCCTTTTCCTTTTCACTTTTCATTTTCTTTTTTCCTTCATTTGGGGATGACGAAAGGAATTGAGACCGCAATGTCTCCTTCATGTTGATCCAAATGGACTCTTTTCCTTTTCTTTTGTTCTGTGTTCCTTCCATTTGAGGATGATGCAAGGCATTGAGACAACAATGTCTCCTTCATGTCGACTCAAAAAAGGCTCTTTTTCTTTTGCTTTTTTTGTCCTTTTGGGGACAATGCAAAGCATCGAGACACCCTACGTCTCTTATATGTTGACCCAAAATGAATTTTTATTTTCATTTGTTTTCGCTCTCTTTATGTCCTTCTTCAAGTTCTATGTATTTGGGGAGATGATGATAGTTCTGAGCTCTCTACACAAAATATTGCAGCAATGAACATACTCACCCCAAATCCATAGATCCCTTATGTGTTTGTGGTTTTTTATTTTGGGGGCAACCCCCTTTCCCTTTTTCTTATTTCTTCTCTTTTACATGACATAACCTTCCTTGGAAATATATCACTTGACATAGGGCTTTCCAAGTAGGCTCTCATGTCCTTTTCTTTCTTTCTGCATTTTTCCTTTCTCTACTTTAAAGCAATTGCTCACAAAACGATGTGTATAAATTCCTTTAAAGTGGAGGCATACACTCGCATTATTTATTTTTGCATTTGCATTTTATCTTCTTGGTCTTTGGTTCCTAGTGCAGCCTTATCACTTCATACGATGTGTTTTCTCACTTTGTGGATGACATTGGGTGTAATATCCTTCATAAGTGTGACTTATCTTAGCATATTACATTTCTCTTAAGGGGCCTGATGTGATGCACTGCATCCCCTAAGTTGTGAATCTTTTATCCTTTGATTGGTCCTCTTTTGGAGACATTAGACACAATGTTCCCTAAGTCAAAGACCTCACATGAACTAAATAAGACAATTAGAACACTCATTTTGCATTTATATTTGTTTTTATTTTACATTTTTACATTTTTTATTTTTGCATATTGAATTTTTGCATCATGCATACATGGCAACCTTGCATAACACAACTTGCATGCCTATAGTGTCATCTTGCACTTGTTCATGACTTCTAAGTATCTAAGGCTTTGCTTGTCTCATGAACCATAACCCTTGTCTTTTGTGGCGCCTTATCAAAGTTATCAGGAGGTATAACTTTGGTATGGTTGAGCAGGAAGCCCAACTAGTGGCATGACTTTCCCCATAGACACCTTTGTGCATGTGTGAGTGCATACCAGCTGAGCATATGCTCCTCACTTGGCAGAAAATTGAAAGTCTCATCAGCCTAGAGTGAGTACACCTTTCCTTTCAAACAAATAGCCTAGATCTGATCCACAACTAGCTGGACAAATGGTCAAAGCTTGATCCAAATTTTTCCTCTCTCTTCACTCCCTCACCTCACTTCTAGTGTGCTCTTTGTGCTTATGATTGGTTTGCCATGGGATCTTGATCCTAAGGGCTTGATCATCCCTCTTGATTGATGTCATCTCATCTTGCTAGCATGAATACATTGGATCCCTCTTGATATGCATGACTCAACTACTTTAGTGTGAGTTTAAAGAAATTTCATCCTCCCACTAAACTGGGAGCTAAGTTTGTCACCAAAAAGTGTAGCCTTTGACACTTTTTCACTCATTTGGGCCTTTTCCCTTGGATTTTAGCCTTGTTTTGCCTTGATTTAGTCTTGAAAGCTTGCAAATCAATAATAAACTAATGGTGTTTTACAAAGGTGTTGTGAAGTGTTATAACACATCTTCCCACTTTTCTAAGACCCTTTCAACACAATTCACCTAAACAACCCATTTTTACCCCTTTCCAAGCCTTGTGTCAAAGTTTTATAATGTGTTGTAATGCATTTTTACACTTTCCTAAGCTTGTCATCACTAATTTAACCCTTCTTAATAATAAATTGGTCCCTTAATGTACTCTTAGGCCTAACTTAAGTGTGTTTTGGGAGGCAAGTCTGATAAAACATTAATTAACACCTTTTTATTCCTGACCACCACTTGAATTCACCCTAGGTCACCACCTTGGGTGACCTATTCCCTGTTGACTTAAAATTCAAAATAAAAATAAAAATTTAATGAAAATTTGCCTCCAAAACCCTAGTGTTAGTTTATCATGTGACATTTTTGAGAAATTAGGGCATATCTTTTATAAATAAGGGATTTCACCTTCATTTTACCCCCTAAACATCATTTTCATCTTCACAAGCACTCTTGCACTCAAGCGATCAAGCACAAAGCATCTCAAGCAACCTCCATTGGAGTTGCTTCATGCATGTTGAAAACTTCTTCAACTAAAGGTTTGGTGAGTTTTTACATTTCTTTATCATTCAATCATCTTTCCTTTCATTTACATTATCATTTGGGTTTGATTACCATCAATGGGGATTAACAAAGGAAAAGTCCTAATATCTAACCCTAACATTTTCCTTGTCTTTGCACATGTGTGTTTTCCAGGTGTGTATGCAGATTTAGCAAAGTTCAAAGTGTTGAAAAGGGTACGGTCATTCCATTCAAGTCAACTCAAGACACTGAACCCTAGGTGGATCAAAAGGACAACTTGCAGGTCATTTTCTAAAGATTCAGACATGAGCATCTACAGAAAAGGAAAGAGCAAGTGGGGACCCACAAAATCAGACTTTGTAGCTCCCAAAAGTACCAGGAGGACTAGGTCACCATCATTGGTGACCTTGTCTCTATACTAGGCCTAAAAAAGGGTTTTGATCTTTCTGGATACCATTTTCCCCAAAACCCAATATGGCAAGTTTCTCGGCAAAAGGACTAGGTCGCCCATTCTAGTGTAAGTGTCCCTATAGAGATTTCTAGTAAATTCAAGAACATTATGGGGCTCCTCATATACAAATTTCCATTCCCAAGTGCACCACTTCTATATTTTCCAATTTCTTTCTAGTCTTATGGGAAACTTAGCTATTGGGGGACCTGTGCATGTAGCTAAGTGACCTCTGGGTTTTATCAAAGTTGGTTCTTCATTTTTATCAAGGGGAGGTAAAGGGTTAGAAGAATAACATGAAATAATCAAACCTAAACTAAGGCGATGCTCCAAATCATAAGATAAATAACTAAGCACAATGTGAGACAAAGACTTGAATAGTAACTATTGTTTATCAAATAGATACTTCCCAACACTACAAACATAATAACATCACACTCCTTGCATAATATTACTCATACAGTATAAGCCAACACAAAAGAGTATCAACATGATCTACATTTTATTAAGCTGCATAAAGATTACAAAAGCTTGAGATAGACATTCATATACTTCATAAAATGAAAGCACAATTTAATATCCTATTAAATGCATGAAAACAGAAAGGCCGAATTGATTGGCACAGTCTGAAAGTTCAAGTTCAATAGCAAATATTACAAATGCTAATTCCTAGTGCTCGGGAAATTTAATCTATCTAAGAACAACCAATAAAATGAGAAAAAGGCTACTTAAATAAGCTAGCCCACCACATGAAGACTCCCATGAGAAATATGCTTCAATGAATCCATCAACGGGCCATATTCTCTCAAGCCGACACCAAACAGAAAGATCATCCAACAGCGTGCCAACAGGTAGGTCCTTTGAGAAACCAGGGCCACGCAGTAGTAGCAGGGAACACGCAGAAGCAGAAAAGAAATCAAGGCACAAGTGGAAAATCCCAGATAACGAACACACAGATGAGCACCACGTGTCAAACACACGGAGCCCAGAAAAAAGGAGGGACTCCCCAAGAAAAAGATTTGAAGGGAAGCCACATGGAAAATCCTTCGAAAAAACAAACTACAATGTGGGTTTCGACTTGGAAGAAAATGAGTGAAGGCCATGCATCGAATGTACGGAACCCGGCAAAGGAAAAATGATACGGCCCAATAGGAAGCTCTAATAGGAGGCCGCGTGGTGAACGCCGAGAAGCTACGAGCGATACAAAACAAGGCAAAGCCAAAAAAGGAAAAGAAAACCATGAAGGCAAAGTGGTGTGTGAATAAATATTCACACATACATTTTGGTCATTTATTTTAGCTTGCATATAGTTACATTTTCTTTCATTTAAATTCTATAGTTAGTTTAGTATCATTTCATTTAAGCATTCAACCACACTCGTCACACACAACACAACCATATTCAACCCCTTCCTTTGAATGCAACCACCAAAAAGACCCTATCATCAAGTGGAAAGAGTGCCATTCCTAAACCAAGTGCTCCTTAGGTGAAAAACCCTAGGGGCCTCGTAAGGGGAATCATCTTTCCCTTGTTTGCATAACCTTTTTGGTGGTTCATTTTGGTGAACCCGACCATAGACCATTTGTTAACCTTTTGATTTTGCATTTCATCTTAGGAACTAGCTTGCATTACATTTATATCTTGCATTGTTTACATCCTAGGGTTCATAAAAAAGTGCATTAGTGAAAATTCATGTTACATAGTACTTTGCATTGCATTTTTCATTCAAAAAGTCCAAAAAAAATTGCATTTCCATTCTTTGTCTACATCAGAAAATCATAAAAAGCATAAACACTAGCTTAAATTTCTGAAAATTGTCAAAAATAGCACTACTCGAACTAGTTCGCAACACTGGCCAACCTAGTCCTCTTGCATCATACATTTTGTAATTTCTGGAAATTTTAAATCATTTTCTACATTTTAGTTCTATGGTTTTGCATTTCTATTTTTTGTTACAAAATCTTAGTTACAAGCAATTTAGTCTCTTTTGTTTCCATTGCATTAGCATCCACCCCACCCTTGGCAACCTTTGTATGAGTGTTTTGTGTTCTCTTGTTGATACTGTAGTGAGATGAAGCTCTAGAATCATGGCATCTAACAACAACACTCTTGTTGTAGATATTGGGATCTCTCAGGATTCTACTCCTAGTATCGACAATAGTGTACTAGGCCTAGAGACCATCCTAAGCAACTCTTTGCACCTAGGAGACACACATGATGACAACAAAACTGATGACCTCCCAAATGACAAGCAATTTCACATCCATGCTAATTTAGCTGACCTTTAACATGATGTAAGCCTTGAGAACATATCTGCCACCGCTATCCCCACCATAGAGAAAATTCATCGCCTACTTGACCACGATGATGGCCTAAGTGTTGTGAAGAGGATCATGGAAATATACCAAAACCATTCCCTTTCCACACCTAGGGTATCTCAATCACCCACTCCTATTGTTGGCCACAGAGGATCTTCCACTCCTCCCCCCTCAACCATAGCTTCCATCCCCACTTATGCATCTCCTAGTGTGACAACAATTGTGCAAAATATTAGTAATGTGGTACCTTCCCTCAACATTCCTACTATTGTTCCTACTTCCCTTGTGGCATCACATCCCTTAACCTCTTCCACCATACCTCCCATTAGTATCCCATTCACTTCCCCTTCAACTATATTCACCCCATCACCACTTTCCCTTCCACCTCATAACACCTACATTGATCTCCTTATCATGTAACTTTTTCACACCATCACCTTCATGCAACAACAAATCTCCACTATCAACCAAATCCAACATGGTTCACCTACCCACTACATTCATAGAAATCCATTATCCTTAGACATACTACGTACCCCACTACCATGGGGAATATAAATTCCTAGAATTGAGAAGTACGGAGGGAAAGGTGACCCTTCTAATCACGTTAATGCTTATATTGCCTTATTTCATGACTTTGCTTGTGATGACAATTTTCTAGCTAAGTTGTTTCCTAGGACCCTCAAAGCTGCCACCTTGGATTGGTTTTCCTCCTTACCAAATAATTCCATTAGTTCCTTCATTAACCACTTCCAATTCCACATGACCCCTAAGAAAACCTTGGCCGATCTATTGAGATGCAAGTAAGATACTAACAAGAAGATAATAGATTTTATCTCTCGTTATCAGGCGCTTTATTCCTTAATTGATGTCAAGATACCTAATACATATCTACAAAAGATGTTCCCTGAAAACTTGCTCACACCTCTCCAATACAAGCTCACGCTAATGAAATTTCCCTCCTTCATGCACTTGTGCCAAGTGCTCTATGATTATCATAACTCCACTAGTAGTTGTGATACGAGATCCACTTCTAGTAGAGTTAAGAAGTCTGACGCTTCCACCCAACCCAACGCTCAACCATTCTGAAAACTATACAAAGGTTTTTTACAATTTAATCCTCCTTCCCAAACCCCTCCACCGTCTAATAACCAAGTGGTTGTTGTTAGATCTATCGTGCCCTTCAATTATGGAGATCCTAAATGAACATTCACACCTTTACCTAATACCCTCCATAACACCATGACCCAATTGATCCAACAACAAATGATATCCTTACCTCCTGTTCATACACCTGATCCCAATAAGACATTACCTCCATCCTATAATTCCACCACTTATTCTTGTTTTCATCGATAGAACGTACATGAAACTAGTCTCAACCACCTTGTGCAAGACCTAATTAATTCAGGTCATCTATCTATTGCTAGTATCAATGATAAGGGCAATAAATTCGTTGCACCCCCAAACAAAAATATGAAAAATTTCACCACCCTATGCTTAAACACAATGTTTCATTTTTCAAAGTGAGAAAAAAATCATAAACTGATGTTATGAATGTTGACACACAAGATGCACATTTTGATTCTCTTCTATAGGTAACCCATGTCACACCTATAAATGAAATGGTAGGTGTGATTGACATTATCAATTGTAAGGGACAAACAAAAACACGTCTTGAGATCACCTTTTCACCTCAAGATATACTTAGAAATATTCATGATGGTCCTCTCTACATAGCCGGCAAAATTTATGATAATCCCACTAAT
The DNA here is from genome assembly GCA_007115665.2 of Sequoiadendron giganteum. Classification (NCBI taxonomy): domain Eukaryota; kingdom Viridiplantae; phylum Streptophyta; class Pinopsida; order Cupressales; family Cupressaceae; genus Sequoiadendron; species Sequoiadendron giganteum. The sequence goes on from CM021106.1 coordinate 612,138,683, forward strand.
GGGATACTCATAGATCCTGCCTGTGGTGAGAGAGTGGTCACAGAATAATTACTAGTATTACATGATATATCTCAAGATTTTTATGATAAACCTACTGCATGGACTATAATAGATAATGGTTTTGCATGCCCTACGATTGGGTCAGTCACTCTCCCATTATAGATAGGTCCTAAGACATTGTACATTCTCTTCTCAATAATACCACAATCGAAGCAATTTCGTTTGTGACTTGGCCACTCGTGGATTCATTCAATGAAAGCGGTCCCATCTATTATCCACAAATGTGTGAAGTTTCCCATTGACAATGAAATATTCACCATTCACCATAGTGCCTTCAATCCTTTATCCTCCAAAGGAAACTTTTCTTTGGAAGCCTTTTGGCCTGAACCCATGGAACCTGTCACTCCTAGATGAAATTTATTTTTATTTTCCTATCAGAAGTTTCAAGCCAAGAAAATCTCTGAGTTCTCTCTCCAAAACATACCTCCTTCTACCTCAGAAACACCTATCCTTGACAAAGCTATGTTGTAACCTAAATCTAACATGCCTAACCAGACCACACCTGAAACCTCTTCCACATCATTCAAGAGGCCTAGGGATCATGACAGGAATTCCATTCTACCTCCCCACACCAAACAAGCATATAAAGCCAAGGAGAAAGTGGATGAGCCACCCATGGTTCCTCCTATCCCTCCCCCTAGGGACGATAAGAAACCTATGGTGGGCCAGCCCACTCCTTCTTAGATACACCTTGACAAAAAATAAAAAAGGAATAAAGAAGCTAGGGAGCATAGGCGTCACCGTCGTGCTATTGCTCACCAATCCCGTGATGAAGAAAACATTGAAAATCATAACCCACCTATGCTAGAATCAATGCCTAGTGACCCTCCTCCTTCACCCCCATAGCTTGATCCTATACCTCCATCACTGCCACCATTACATGATTCCAATGATATTATCCTTTGACCTCCTATTGTCATCAATATAGATGATGACAATGAGGAGAATTCTAAAATAGATGAAGAGGTACACCAAACCTGGAATTCACTATTCTCCTCTTCCATGAGAATTCATGATAATTATCCTCAGACAAGTATTGATCTTGACGCTAGTTCGACAATTTCTACTATCCCTCTCGCTAGTCGCCCTCCTGAGTTTTATAATGAGAAATATTGGGAGGTAGATGATTTGCTTGATGAGTGACAAGCATTTGCCTAACTAGTTTCTTTCTTTTTCTTTTTGTGTGGCATCATGTGTTTTTCGTATTGTTTTGTTTGATGTTCCCTCTCTTTGTGACCTTCTTCTATTTACCTCCCACTTCTTCTATATGTCAAGCATTCATTTTGCTTTCTTCTTTTCATCTTTTCCTTCCATTTGGGGATGACGCAAGGCATTGAGACCGTAATGTCTCCTTCATGTTGACCCAAATGGACTCTTTTTCTTTTCCTTTTTTTCTTTTTTCCTTCCATTTGGGGATGACGCAAGGCATTGAGACCACAATGTCTCCTTCATGTTGACCCAAATGGACCCCCTTTTCCTTTTCACTTTTCATTTTCTTTTTGCCTTCATTTGGGGATGATGCAAGGCATTGAGACTACAATGTCTCCTTCATGTTGACCCAAATGGACCCCCTTTTCCTTTTCACTTTTCATTTTCTTTTTTCCTTCATTTGGGGATGATGCAAGGAATTCAAACCACAATATCTCCTTCATGTTGACCCAAACGGACTATTTTCCTTTTCTTTTGTTCTTTATTCCTTCGATTTGAGGATGATGCAAGGCATTGAGACCGTAATGTCTCCTTCATGTTGACTCAAAAAAAGGCTCTTTTTCTTTTTCTTTTTCTTTTTCTATTTTTGTCCTTTTGGGGACAATGCAAAGCATCGAGACACCCTACCTCTCTTCGATGTTGACCCAAAATGACTTTTTATTTTCATTTTTTTTCACTCTCTTTGTGTCCTTCCAATTCTATGTATTTGGGGAGTTGATGACAATTTTGAGCTCTCTACACAAAATATTGCAGCAACGAACATACTGATCAAAAATCCATAGATCCCTTATGTGTTTATGGTTTTTCATTTTGGGGGCAACCCTCTTTTTCTTTTTCCTTGTCTTTTACATGACACAGCCTTCCTTGGAAACATATCACTTGGCATTGGGCTTTCCAAGTAGGCTCTTTTGTACTTTTCTTTCTTTCTGCATTTTTCCTTTCTCTACTTTAAAGCAATTGCTCACAAAACGGTGTGTAGAAATTCCTTTAAAGTGGGGGCATACATTGGCATTATTTATTTTTGTATTTTCATTTTATTTTCTTGGTCTTTGGTTCCTAATGTAGCCTTGTCACTTCATACGATGTATTTTCTCACTTTATGGATGACATTGGGTATAATGTCCTTCATAAGTGTGACTTATCTTAGCATATTACATTCCTCTTAGTGGCCTGATGTGATGCACTACATCCCCTAAGTTGTAAATTTTATATCCTTTGATTGCTCCTCTTTTGGAGACATTAGACACAATGTTCCCTAAGTCAAATAACTCACATGAACTAAATAAGACTCATTGGAACACTCTTTTCGCATTTATATTTTTTGCATTTTACATTTTTATATTTTTGTATTTTTGCATTTTTACATATTGCATTTTTCCATCATACATACATGGCCACCTTTCATAACACAACTTGCACTCCTATGGTTCCATCTTGCACTTGTTCATGACTTCTAAGCATCCAAGGCTTTTCTTCTCTCATGAACCGCAACCCTTGTCTATTGTGGGGCCTTATCAAAGTTATCAGGAGGTATAACTTTGGTATGGTTCAGTTGGAAGCCCAACTAGCGACACAACTTTCCCCATAGCCACCTTTCCGTGTGTGTGAGTGCATACCAACCAAGAGTATGTTTCTTTCCCTTTTTGGCATTCTCGCTAGGAAAACAACCGAAATTCTTGTCGGCCTAGACTGAGTACACCGTTCCTTTCAAAAAAAAGCCAAGATCTAATCCACAACTAGTTGGACAAACGGTCAAAGCTTAATCTGAATTTTTCATCTCTCTTCACTCCCTCACATCACTTCTTGTGTGATTTTTGTACTTATGTTTGGTTTTCCATGGGATCTTGATCCTGGGAGCTTGATCATCCCTCTTGATTGATGTCATCTCATCTTACTAGCATGAATACATTGGATCCCTCTCCATATGCATGACTTAGCTACTTTAGTGTGAGTTTGAAGCAAGTTCATCCTCCCACTAAAGTGGGGGCTAAATGTGTCACCAAAAAGTGTAGCCTATGACACTTTTTCACTCATTTGGGCCTTTCCCCTTGGATTTTGGCCTTGTTTGCCTTGATTTAGTCTTGAAAGCTTACAATTCAACAATAAACTAACGGTGTTTTACAAAGGTGTTGTGAAGTGTTGTAACACATCTTCCCACTTTTCTAAGACCCTTTCAACACAATTCACCTAAAAAACCCCTTTTTACCCCTTTCCAAACCTTGTGTCAAAGTGTTGTAAGGTGTTGTAATACATTTTCACACTTTCCTAGGTTTGTCATCACTAATTTAACCCTTCTTAATGATAATTGGCCCTTTAATGTACTCTTAGGCCCAACTTAAGTGTGGTTTGGGAGGAAAGTTTGATAAAAAAATATTTAACACCTTTTTATTCCCGACCACCACTTGAATTTTCCCAAGTGGACTAGGTCGCCACCTTGGGTAACCTAGTCCCTTTTGGCTTAAAATTCAAAATAAAAATAAAAATTTAACGAGAATTTTCAACCAAAGCCCTAGTGTTGGCCTATCATGTGAAATTCTCAAGAAATTAGGGCATATCTTGTATAAATAAAGGATTTCACCTTTATTTTATCCCCCTTAACATCATTTTCATCTTCACAAGCACTCTTGCACTCAAGGTTCTCAAGCAAGCAATCAAGCACAAAGCATCTCAAGCAACCTCCATTGGAGCTGGTTCATGCATATTGTAGACTTCTTCAACTAAAGGTTTGGTGAGTGTTTACATTGCTTTATTATTCAATCATCTTTCCTTTCATTTACATTATCATTTGGGTTTGATTACCATCAATGGGTTTTGACTAAGGAAAACCCCTAATCTCTAACCCTAACATTTTACTTATCTTTGCATGTGTTCTTTGCAGGTGTGTATGCAGATTTAGAAAGGTTTAAAGTGTTGAAAAGGGTACAATCATTCCATTCAAGTCAACTCAAGACACCAAACCCTAGGTGGAGCAAAAGGACAAATTACAGGTCATTTTCTAAATATTCATACATGGGCATTCACAAAAAAGGAAAGAGCAAGTGGGGACCCACAGAATTAGACTTTGCAGCTCCCAAAAGTACCAGGAGGACTAGGTCACCATCATTGGTGACCTTATCCCTGTACAAGGCCTGAAAAAGGGTTTTGATATTTCTGGATACCCTCTTCCTCGAAACCCATTCTGGGAAAGTTTCCTGGCAGAAGGACTAGATCGCTCATTCTGGTGTAAGTTTCCCTGTACAGATTTCCAACAAATTCTAGAACATTTTGGGGCTCCTCATCTACAAATTTCCATTCCTAGGTGCACCACTTATGTATTTTCTAGTTTATTTCCAATCTTGCATATATTTAGGTCAATTAGTTTAGCTTGCATAGAGTTACATTTTCTTTCATTTACATTCTATAGTTAGTTTAGTATCATTTCATTTAAGCATTCAACCAAACTCATCACACACAACACAACCATAGTCAATCCCTTTCTTTGAATGCAATCACCAAAAATACCCTATCATCAAGTGGAAAGAGTACCATTCCTAACCAAGTGCTCCTTAAGTGAAAAACCCTAGAGGCCTAGTAAGGGGAATCCTCTTTCCCTTGCTTGCATAACCTTTTTGGTGGTTCAGTAACATTCAATGAGCACACAATAGAAGGAATTTTAAATTAAAATAAGCTTAGATAACAATGTAGGAGTTTTGCAACAGCTATAAAGGACCGATATAAATCAATGGGCATAGAGAAGGCCTTTGAACCAGGATCAATAAAAAAGGTTTGAACAAACTTAGGTTATAGTGAAATATTTTGTGATTCGATATCAGAATATTTTAAAATTATTGATTTATGTTAAACAATGATATTGGGGTTGGTGGAGGATGAGTGAGTTTTCATCACATTGGAGTTTTTGAAATCAAACTAAAGAAACAAACTAGACAAGATTTTGGAAAATTTCTTGAGGATGAAAGGAACTACATATAAAGTAAAAAAATTTCCTTTTGAAAGGGCACTCGCAATTTGGAGGTCCACATTTCAAAGAAGAGGGATTGGGTTGTGCAACACAAACACTCCAATTCCAAATGCTAGTATTGGTGGCACTGACAGTGGAAGTGGGATAGGGATAGATGGCATTGACACAAACTCACAATGAATGTTGAATTTGAGACATAGGCCAAAGAAAATGAAGAGAAAACTCAGAATCAAGACAACTCTTTTACTTTATCTCAAGATGAGCGTCAGTTTGAGGACCCTAACTCCATTTGGGAAATGGAAGAGAATTAGCAGCTTTTAGGTATTTATACTACACTTCATGAATCAGTTTCCATTGTTCCAAAGTCCAAACTGTAGTTGATGATATTTTATATTGTATTCAATGAAATTGTGAATCATTGCACTTCATCATATCTTATTTTATATTGCACTTCATGAATCATATTCCAAACTGTAGTTGATGATATTTTATATTGTATTCAATTAAAGTGTGAATCATTGCACTTCATGAATCATATTCCAAACTATTGTTGATGGTGTTTTATATTGTATTCCATGAAATTGTGATATTTTATATTTTATATTGTATTCCATGGTATTGAATTTGATATGTGATTCTACATCATTTTTAAAGAGAAACACTTATCACACTACTTATAAATTCCTATTGCATCAATCCATTCACACAATATTTGATAAATAACTTAAAGGAATATTAATCTATTCCTTGAGCAAAAGCTAACAGTTCAACATCCATAACTTAGAAGCTCTACCAAATTGATTATAAAAAGAGTTTTCGATACTCCAGCATTAGAAGTAGTTGTCATGGCCATAAACATTGCTAAGCTCACAAAAGCAACAGTTTAGAGCCTTACTAGATAGAGACATGCATAGAAGTTTTGGTTAACAGATTTGTCACCTAAATCTATATTCTTACGCCCACGGAGGTGACAAACGTAACAATAGTTGAATTGGCCATAATAGTATTTCAGACTAATTCTCTACTTATTTTAAAAGGTGGTAGCTACCTTCTTCAAATATTCAATGAATGATTTTTAACTAATATCGCTTTTAACCAAAAATCAAATGAAAGGAAATGCTTTTTAACAAAAATCTTCCAAAGCCATCCACACAACTTAAACAATAAAATCTTAAACTACCAAATCACCTAAATTATACTAAGAAATCCTTATGCATCCATCACCATAAAATATTTATTCACAGATAAACATTTCAGAGCAATGAAACTAACCAAACATCTATCATTCCAATAATAGATAATCGACTAGAAAACTACTCAACAAAAGAAGAATAAATCCACACACCATAACTCAAACATTACACATGTATGAACTTCACCATTGTCTTTCTATATTGAAATAATAGAAAAGCAGTAAAAATAGCAGAGTTTTTTTTGTTATAATGAGTAAAGGCCAAGCATTGACCCCCATATTTAAAGCTTACAAATTATCTTGATAACGGTTTCTTGAAGACAACCATTTTAGAAATTAAAATAAAAAGTATTTGAAATATCAAGAGAGCCAAATTAAATAAAATAACATAAAAACTAAAAACTAATCAACGCTCCCAGCACCGACTCCTTCTCTTTCTATTATTTCCACCTCCTGCTCCTCTAGTAGCACCTCTGGTGCCTTTACTCTTTGCCTATATTCTTGATACTTGGTGACAGTTGTGGTGATGTTTTTGCTTCCTAGAGTCGTACCGATTTGCAGCATTTTCCTCCATTTTGAAAATGCACGGTCTGACTTAGCTAGCATTTCATAGATGTTGTCACTTTCTGCCTTAAATGAAATCATATAGGTCTGTAAGTTACTCAATTTTTTGAACAAGTCTCCAATGGTTGTCTCAGGATCACCTACTTCTTTATGATACACCTCTTTAAATTCCCTCATTATTTATGCAACATCTAGTACCTTTTCATCAAACTCATATGTGAGCTCCACTTCAAGAGCATTGAAGTTCTCCTTGATCTTCACCAATATGTCAAATCATTTTTCTAACTCTTTATTGATTTCCTTGATATAATCTTCATATACTAACAATTTTCAATCTAAGGAATCAAACCAACTAGGATCAATTTCTCTAGGGTCATCCACCAATTTTTCTTGTATTAACAAAGTGTGCTCCATGGAGAGTAATTCTGCAAATTCCCTTGAAAGAAAAAAAATTCTACTATGTTCTCTCCTGATCTCCTAGAGCTCAGCTACCAATTCCTTTCTTTTATCAAATACATTAACATTGAATTGCATAAATTTATGAATGTAGAAAAGGCCATCCTAATAAAACCCTTCTATCCATTCGCTGGTAACTTTAGCATAACCTATTTTTTTCTGACCCATTGCATAGTGTCAGAATCAATACCTTGAACATTTGAGCTTGAGGCTTCCTTAGTGGTCGGAGTCACAATTGATGAAATAAAATTTATTATAGAAAGAATATTAGATTGCAACTAAAGTTTCTCCTTCTTTTTTTCTTTTTCTCTTTTGATCAATGCATTAACAGAGTACTCAACATGATATACATCACCTTCTAAAGTAGATGGCCCCATATCAACATGAGTAACCTTGTAGTCGGCTTCCGTTATCTTATTTTTGTTTAGGTTTTTTTTCTGGATCAGCTATCTCCAACAGTTGATGCCCAAAAGTGGAATCGGTGACAATTCATGACATCCTCTTAGCCTTTTTGGGCTTCTGGTGACCATGCAGCAGCATGGCAACTATATCTACTTCAATTTTTATTGTGTGAATATTCTTTCTTTTCTTCTTGATTTCTTTCTTTAACCATACTGGGGAAGATTCCACTAATCCAGTGTCTCTACTTTCAACACTTACATTTTCTTTGTTTTCAAGTGATTGAATAGAAACAGAAGTATCTCGTATTGGAGAAGGGTGAACTTCAAAGAATGTGGGAAAAGAATTATCATCAAATATTTTTTGAAAAATTCCCTCAGAGTCTTTAGGCAATGGTTTTTCTTGACTATAATTTTTCTTAGGTACCGAGGGTACACAATCTTGTTCACAGATTGATTTTAGCTTGGCCCTAGTGTCTTTTGGCTTCTCACCATCTCCTCTTGACTATGAGCCAGTGCCAGATGGCCTAATTGGTTGTTTTCCAACTGATATATTTATGCCATAGGCTTGTACAGTCCCTTGCTCTTTTCTCTATGAAACTCTTTGCTCATGGGGAGAATCCGCACTTTGGCCACATTTTCCGTTCAACCAATCTGAAGTTCTTTTCAAAAAAGAGGTATAAAGGACCATTAAGTCTGAAACTTCATCATCTAACCAATTAATTATGTACAAGATTTTAGTAGTAGGGGGCTGATATTCATGATCAATGATCACCAAGTCTTCTTGTGCATCTTCTGGAATATTGAAAGAAATACCAAAATCTTGTATTTTCCTTAGGTTCAATCTCATGAAATTTTTTCTATGCACCTCGCCTTCATCTGTACAGTCTTCCCAAAAATCTTTAATATCAGGGCAATGTTCATAGCTACTAGCTCCATACAATTTTTTCTTAACATAACCCTTACTATCAAAATTAGTTCTCATGGAAAACCACTAAAAATTGAATTCATTATGGGCTTTCTCCATGCGCCTAGCAATATTATTACTTTTGCAAGAAAATGAAAAAATGGACAATGGAAAAGCATACTCCTTTCCCATGTTTGAATATTTAACATTTGTAACGGCCATCTACCAAAAAACTTCAAGAAAAATGAAGAAATCACTTGGGTAACGTAGCAATTTCATTGGAGCCTTCTCATAACCTCCAATTCTAAGATAAGTGAATATGTTGAACTAAATGTAGAAACTTCCAAACCTCAATACCAGAGCAACCACTTCAAGTGAAACCCTAAGCTTAATTTTTCCATCAATTCTTCTAACAATTTCCATTAAAAATGTGCCATTAACGTGGGGTGATCCCACAATACTAGTTTACAATTTTTAGCCAAACTAGACACTCAAATAATTTTTTCTAGCTAAATATTCACTTTCAGGCACCTATAGCGGCTAAACTGTGAGGAATTTGAAGATGATGCAAACTAGTGATTTGTGACATTTTTTCTGTAGATTCTAAATATATTTTTTTCAAAAAGATTGGAATAAGATTGCACTTCTCTTTCAATCTCCTTCGAAAACTAGTTTTTTACAATAAATAACATTTTTAAGGATTGACACTCACCATATACAACATAATTTTTTTCCATGAAGGATAAAATTCTATTTTTTTTTAATTTAGATTTGTAACTACAATATCTAGTGCTTCCAATTGGTCTCATAGTGTTTTATTGAATATGTTTTCCTTAATCAAGTTTTGAAGTCAAACTAATTAGAATTCAGACATAGGCGGATTGTATACAATGTAACATTTTTTGTATGTATCAAAATTCAATTTTATTTTATTTTGGATCAAGGACTTCAATATCTGGTGCACTCATATTTTTCAAAAAAAAATTATAATCTGCTATTTTCCACAAGTGCAGAGCAGAGAGCTTGATTTTTGGTGAAAAACCTATGTTTAATAAAACTTAAAAAACAAATACATAATAAAACCAAAAAATATTAAAATTATATTCATTGGATAGCTCGTTCTTATGACTACCATCATATAGTTGGGTTTGTGAATTATCCTCCATTTTCATCCTCAACTCGAGCTTCGAAGGGAAAAATTCTGGAGTTTTTTTGGGCCAGAGGGTGGAAAGGTGGGAAAAGGGGGTTCGCTTGAACCAAGGGGGGTTTGAACGAACCCCCTTTCAAAAAATGTTGTCTTTATGTTTTTTGATGGGGATGGTGGGACCTTGCATTTAACTGGTTCATTTGAACCAGGGTTCATTCGAACCCTCTTTTGTTTCGCTTGAAACAAAGGGTTCAATCAAACCCCAAAAACCATTTTTTTTTGCATGGGGTTGTTTTTTGCAACTTTTCCTTCCTCACTCGAATTGTAAACCACTTTTGTGGGTTTACCCCACTGTAGAAATTTCTCATTCCAACCTTCTTAATGAGTTGTGGAAACCTTATATGCACAGGCATGTCCAATGTCGAAGACCTTTGCGGTTCCAACCCTACCCAGACAGCCTCTTGACTAGCTAGAATGTAAACAAGGTATGAGCACATGTGGAAGGCAACAATTTGTTAGAAATTTATCAATTGGTCATTTAAATGATAACTAATAATCTCAGCATAGTCAATGAATTTATTTTCACTACAAATCACGAGAATAAAATGACACATCCAAAATTCAAAAGAGTCTGAATATGCATTACCAACCACATGATGTAGCAAGGTGATAGCATCAAAAATTTCATCCTTAAAATGAACCCTTTTAAGCTTTGAGGGCAACTGATACTTACCCTTTTTATCGAACTTCAACCAATTCTTTACAATGGAATTTTTGCACCATTCCTCATTCATTATGAAAAACTTGTCACCAAGAGCTACTGACATTTCCTCTATAGATTCCCTCTCTAGAATGCTTAATGTGTAGGAAATGACTTTAGGAATAATTCTTGCAATGATTGACCCATCGAAATATCTAATTTCTTGAGTCTTGAGAATGTAGCCCCTTGCACACGCAATCACCAGGTCGACACTTTGTATAGCCTCGGGAAAATATCCCACGTGCACCAAAATACTTTGTAGAACTTTATCTTCCAGTGGTGTTCTCTTCCTTTGATCTAGGTGCACCAAAAACTCCTCCAAATTGAGGTTCCCAATTTTAGTGTCCCTCATGCCAGACCAGTGATTTTGAATTCCACTCTGCATGAGCGTAAATTCACCGAGATAGAATTTTTGCGCTTGAGAAGTACTGGAATTGGAAAAGAATGAGAATGTAGGCTAAATGACTTAGTAAAAATTTGCCACCCGCTAGCACTTATGTCGTTATTTTGATAGGACGTGCATTAAATGTGGAATTCAATTTCATTCCTCGAAAAGATAGCCTTTAAACCTAAGTACTTTTTGAAATTCCTAAAAAGACAACTCAAGGTTAGTTCGTACATAGCATTCAATGAGATGATGACACCTTTAAAAGCCAAGATAATTCCATAATGTTGCGTGGTCATGCAAACTTGGAACCTTAGAACCAAAGTCAAAAGTTTTGAAGTTTTGGAAACCTTTGCCTCACCAACTACAAAGATGACCAACAAAGACTTGCAACTCCGCAAAGTGAACCAAGTCAAGGAATCTAGAAGTTATGAAAATTTAGAACTCCGCGACGAGGTTATAAAACTCAGAGGACTGGAAACTAAGGTAAGAAAAGCAAAAAAACCACGACTTTGAGCATTCGCCAAGAGAAATAAATAGCAAGGCAGTGAAAATGAATGAGGTAAAAGACCCAAAAGACCAAAGGAGAGGAAGTTTAAAATTGCTGACACTAGTTTAAAAGTTATGAATAAAAAGAAGTAAGTATAATGAGCTTATTGATGAATATAATAAGAGTCAGCAAAAGGTTGTTGAACTTGAAACAGAGCTAGCATTATGGAAAAAACAAGTGGAAATATTAAGGTCTCAAGGACTAGCTAGTTCAAGTCATGTTGTAACTAGGGAGTGGATGATTTCTCATGAGAGTATCTTTTGGTATGTTGTAACCATTTCATAAGGAAATGACCGGTATAATCTATCAAATCAAAATGTGGCATGTGTACATCTCAACTTTAAGATTGTTTTTCTCCCTTATTTTGAGTCTATCATCTCTCTAGCTGTAACATTTTACATGAATTATTAATGAAATTTGATCAATGATCTTTCATTAATCTTCTTTTTCATTATGCTTTGATGTATGTTTTAATTCTAGTTCTGGTTTAATGAACTAGTTAAAGTACCTTGATTACAGCATGAATTCATATAGATGTTTAGTGGATCTAATAAGCAGTCATGGAGTTTGAGTATTGATATCTGAATTATAATGCAATTTCACTAAGATTATGGATGTTTGGAATTAAAATCACCTTATATTTCATATTTTAATTGTGCTATTTAAGTAAAAATTGAACATGTACTCAGTGATTCATCACTCAACTCAATGCTTAATAACATATTAACAATAGTAGTAGTAGCATATACAATAATGAACATCAGCAATCATTTAACGTGTATCTAGTAGTTGAAACCACTACCAGACATTTTCTTCAAATTATAAAATAAATATTATAGATAATTCAACATCAACACATTACTGAAGTGTGGATTTGAGATTTTTTATTGATTTTCACATGAAGGAATACATAGAGGCATTGGGAATGCAAAATATTCCTCAAAGACAACTCTTCAAAGAGTTGATTTGGAACTTGGAAACTCATCTTATCAAAATTCAAATCACTGTATCACCTTTTCTAGCAACTTCCATTGTTTAGGTGGTGGAATTGTCATTTCTTCTAACAAATGTTGTTTGACTTACAGATTTTTTAACATTTCATGATTGGAATTGGAACCTGTCTTGGATTATTCAGTCAATTTTGCATTCAAGTTTAGCAATGATTTGATGGAATCTAAATATTTCACCACATCTAGGTTCTGAGGAAACTGGTCCAAATCGATCTTCCTTGCACCCTCCATCTTCTTTCTAAAATCATTATTTCCAATGAATCACTCGTTTATATCAAAAGCCTCTGGAAAACCAAGCTCTGTGAAGTTCCTTAACTTTTCATCCACCTTCTTCATCTTGTCTGTAGCCAAATGCAAATGTTTCTTTGTTTCACGCATTCTCAAACACTTTTCAATGATAGATGACAATGTCATTGATGTAGCAAGTTGATTAGTAATCCATTTTGATTTCAAAACATTTTCACTACCTTTGTAGACTATTTGATGAATTTGATTTGCAGATTTCTCTAATTCTAGCACATTTTTGTTGTCCACTAAATATTTGTTGACCTTATAATGTTGTCTGATAGTATCAATCAATTGTAACATGTCACACAAATGATCAATCCTCTAAATTATTTCATCCCAGATCTTTTCTTTCATATGCCTCATTGTTTCTCTACAAAATATAGATAACTTATTTTGGCAAGACTTAATTTAATTTTTTGCTTCCATCAACTTTGCCTCCAATCTTTCATTTATTTTTCTCTCTTTCTCCATTTTTTGTTCCCACTATGCATTTCCATTTGCAATGCTTAGTATTAATTTTTCTGAAGTGGATTTTTCCTCATCATATTTCTTATTGCTCTCATCTAGCCTTTGCTTCAGTTCATTTAATTCTCTCTCATTTTGTTTATCATCTTTGCTTGTTCATGTAGAGGCAGATTTTTTTATTCTTTTTTCTAATTCATTGCTCTTGTTATCTATTGCTTTCCTCTTTGCTTTCTCATTTGCTAGGTCTTCCTACAACTTTTCTATTTGATTTTGCAACCTTTTTTTCTCTCTATCTTTCTTTATCAATGATGTGTACACCAATTCATTGTTCTTCTTTGATACATTAATTTTGTCAATATTTTTGAGTCCAAAAAAATCCAATTGAATATTGTTCATCTAGAATTCAAATCGAGCTATCTAATTTGTCAGTTTGTTTTGAATTGTGGGAACAAGAATTGTGTACTCCATGATTTATTTATTTGTGTCAAATGTGGGTAACACCATGGTTTTTGCAAGCTCTAAAGTTATAGCAGACACACTCTCTATCAGTTTCTTCTTCTCTCTTTTTTTCAAGTCTGATTTCTTTTTAAACTCTTCAATGTAATCAAAACCTAGGGATGCAGGAACAATGGAATGCTTGAACTTTGAAGGGATTGGAGTACTTGCATTTTCTAATGATGTTTTAGCCACACTAACTAGCAGTGGGGGAGTGCATGTAAATAACTCCTTTGTGGTGGATCCACTAGTAGTGTGACTTGGACCTGTCAAAATCCTTTGCCTCTTCTATATGCCTTGATCACCTAGTACTTTTTTGGTATCTTGTATTGTTGTCCTCTTATGTGTAATTTGTTGTTGTAGCACATTTTGACCACTACTAGTAATACTACTCATACCATTGCCACTAGAGGCAATGCCAGTTGCACTAAGCTCTCCACCATGGGCATGTCCTAGTTGTGATTGTATCTGATCATGAGGATGGGGATTTAAAGCTCTGATAAATTGAGTTATTTAAGCTCTACTTGTATGCTCTTGGTCTACTTTATCAACTCCAAGGCCAGATTTATCAACTCATTTTCTATGTTGTACATATATTACTATAGGAATTCCTTGTCGTTCAGACCCCAAAATACCACCTTCATAACCCATTTTTTCAGCTATGGTTGAGCCTAAAGTATATGCTTCTTTTGTGGCCTCACTTAAACTAGCTTTGACATGGCTTTGTTCTACTTCTTCCCTATCATCATTAGTTTCATCATCGATTTCTTTGTTTCCACATTCATCAGGATGCTCTATATTCCACAATTTTCTAAACTCAAGATCTTCTTCGTTATCTCCATACTCTGCAAGAGCTCTTCGATCACCTAGCTCCTTCCTCATAGACCAAAAGGTAGTAATTTTTTATTGTGACCAATTTTTATTTGTAACTTCCTTCTCTAGAGAACCTGGTATTTTTACTCTACTAGATGGTTTATCACTTTTTTCATAAAATTTATTGTATGTCTTGATTTTCTTTCGGTGCAATGCCATAATTTCTATTGATAATTGTTCAAAAAATTACCATTCTCGCCAACACTTTTCTCTATTTCTATTTTGACCTCATCTTAAGAATCCTTGTCTCTCAAGTTTTCAAGCAAGGGTTTACTTTGATGTTGAATTCTACTTGCAGCATTCATATTAGCCACAATCATTGATTTAATGCTGTCACATGGATCATACTACCAATGACAGATAGCATCAAAATAAAATAAAATAAAAATATTATGTGCCACACTAAATTATTTTCTCTTGAATGTGAGCCCTCCACATGAAAAAGGTAAAGAAGGAAGTAAGTTCTTCTCTTGTTGACTAAGAAAGTGTAGTTCATCAGTACTTTGCATCTGCCTTAAATATTCTAATGCAAAAACCCTTTCTATCACATGTATTGGAAATTTGTATGGTTGTACTACCAATCCATAAAATATTACAATAGTATATTCTTCCATTAAGTACCAATCAACCAATTGTATTTATTTTCCTAGTTGAATGCAGTTTCTACATGACATAGGAAATCTAGGCATTGGAGTATTTGTAATTTATTGATGCAATGGAGCCAAAAATTAATCTACAAAATGACTTTAGTTCCTTCGAGAATAATGCATACTTATCTCAATGGTCCATTCATATACTAGAGTCATTTTCTTTTCCTCAGAATTACTATAGGCTGAATCTTAAGCTTGTTGGTCTAAAACATTCCTCTAAATTTGAATAGAAAAAGATAGCACAAGTAGGTTGTGAACCTAAATGTCTTAGTGGAACCTCCTTTAATCATTAAAAATTGTTTATGCATGGATTCTATAATGTGCTCAATAAAATTATATTTGACATGTGGAACACCATAATGGATATTATATACCATTTCAAGGAGGCTTGCACCCACTTCCAAATTGCTATCCAGTCCGAGGAAAAATGCTAGCATGGAAATAGTATCCTTAGCCCATGGTTTAAAAATATCTAAATCATAAGGAGGCTTATGATCACCTTTCAATTTTGTTCTATCCTAAACTATTTTATTTAAGAAATTATTTTTGTCCATTTCATCCACTACTTCATAATCACTAGCAAGCTTTTCTAGGTCAATGTAGATATTTCCAAATTCTTTGGTTATAAACCCCAAAACTTTTCCAAGTTCTTCTACCTTAATGGATAAAAATTCTTCTTTGATATCTTTATTAACAAGTGCTCTTTCATTATCATCATAATTTTTGGCACAGACCATGATAAATTCTGGGCAACAAAAAACCTCATGTAACATCATGTACCCTAATCCACTTACCCATGGTGCACTGATACTATTAACTTGCGTTTTCTTTGCAACCTTATTTTGAGATGAAAATCTAAGTTCTGAGGTATGCCTACCATAGATTTCAGGATCATAAATTTCATGGTACCCATCATTGAAACCTGGGGTTTTAAGCAATTCTACATAATGTATTTTTTTATCTAACATTTCCCTAGTGGTGTTGGTGGTAGACATGCTTATATAATGTGAAATTTTGAATTCCCTATTATTCCTCCTTAATTTTTCTTAATTCTTAAGTCTCTCAACCCTAAACCCAAACTTCAAAGTTTGACAAAATAGGATTTTAAGAAACGTCAAACGATAAAACGTAGCGGCAGGAATTCTTTCACTTACTCGGGTTTTGATTCTTGAAAATATTAATGCTGACAGTTATGGAAATTGGGTTACTGGAATGGCTTTTCCTTTGTTGGAAGTGGAACTTTGGAACCTAGAATAGGGTGGTACATTGCAATGATAAAACTGAAGACTGAAATCTCCATGTGTGCTGACCCTCTCACTTAAAACTAAAATCACTTAGCAATAGGAAGTGATTTTTTTCAAAAATTAAAGTGAATGAAATGTCTATGTGTTGCTTTCAGACTACACAATTAGTACATGGCTGATAGCATTTAATACAAGCCATTTATTCCTACATTGACAACAAATTCTAAACCATTGATCTTTGTAAATCTAATGGTTATAGGGTGATTGTAGAGGTTTATGTTCGCAAGCCTAGCACTCTATGAATTTCATTTCAGAATTCAACTACAACCATACATCAAATGTTCATCAAGCAATTGAGTAATTTATGATATAAATAATAAACATGTGTTTTAAAGTTGTGTTAAACTTTAATTCGCTAGGACTAACATCAAGGCCAAGGGACCAGTAACTTAATGTTGCAAAGAACTTAATAAAATGAATAATGATACTGGGAACTGGGGAAAAGGTCAATGACAAATTAGAAATCAATAAAATTTTGGTAAACCCTAACAAGAGTGAATACTTTTAGTGTTTATAATGTTTTTTGTCAATTTCATGGCATCTTTCTTTTTTCATTTGTATTTCTTTATGTTTTACTTTTAAATCTGCATTCAATTATTTCATAAATAGATAATACTTAATTTCTTAAAGGAAAAAAAAACTAATTTGAATAGATTCATAGACACTGAACTCAGAAAATAACTCTTTATTGTAGGTGTAAAGAATAATGAAGAATAACACAACACAACCATTTATTTTATTACAAATGAATTACAATGTCACATTATTACATATCTTTTTAAAGATGAGTAGTTGTAGAGTAGGCAAGCTCCTATTTTGTATAAATAACATATGTCACTTTACATAGACATAATTTATTCCAAGTTGTTGCTCATGATAATGGATTACAAATTGATTCCAATTTCCAAGCTTCTATTGGTGACAACATAATACAAATGTGGCTCTAAAAATAAATGCAAATGATTTGCCAACCATGCTAGGGAAAAGGGAGCTCCAATCATGTTGGGGAAAAGGGAGCTATGAAGATACAAAATGTACTTATCCCCTTTGAGAACCAAAGTCATACAGAAGATGAGGAGTTGTAAAACTGCTCCCATCTTTTACCTACAGCCTTGATGCATTGGGATAGCACTTATCTCCATCAAATCTCCTCATCCTGGTTCAAAACATGTCTAAGAAGTCAACACAACCAAATCAACTTCTTTCCAATTCCACCCATTTTGAACTTGAAGGAAATTGGTTTTTTACTCTATAACTACATAACTAGAGGTAGGAGAATTTATAGTATCCCCAATAATACCACATCATCTTCTTCCTGAATCCTAATTAACCAGAAAAAATGAAAACCCTTATGACACTATCCACTATCACTATCCTTATTTGTGGGCCACCACTGTTGCTACCAGCCTGGTCCTTGTTTACTTAAGCCTTATAAGGCTACGGCTTACATGTACATTATACAATTAAAATGTTTAATAATTAATTTGATTGGCGTCTAGCTACATGCCAAGATGCAAACTGTGCCTCAAGATGACAAGCTGTCAAAATCTCCAGTGCCACTCAAATGATAATAGATATGAATTAATTACAAATCTTGTGTTCACTAGATCACTGGATTAATGACATCATCATTTACAATTCTATATTACATCATTTAGTTTACAATATAAAGCTATCCATTCAATCACATTCACTTTAGATGTTCATATGGCGTTAATCCAATAAAAAAGATTGAGAATTTCAATTAAATGAAATGTAGTACCTTGATGCATTGAAAAGAGATAATTAAATGGATTGTTTTACCTTTATTCATAATAAATTTTGCACACTTATGATCAGAACTATATGTTGATAATTACTATTAGTTTTAAAAGCCACATTTTTATATTGAACAAAGAAAAAAGGATTTCTAAGAATGGAGCCATGAAAATTATTTTAATTGAAGTAGCTAAAGATTGAAGTACATAGTACAGAGCCACTACCAACTTGGCCAAAAAGCCACTAACCATCACAAAATATCAATCACAATAAATATTACAAGAACTATTATGTTGTACAATACAATATAGACATGTGACAAGTCACAAAATTCATTACTAATTTTTTTAATAACATTAGTTGAGGCCATCAACCAAGTGTTTGAGTTGAAGGTGAATCGAATTTAACAAATAACAATAGAGAAGAAAAGAGAATCACAGAAAGCCTTCCTCCAAAAATCCAAACTCTTTAATGATTCATTTTTCATATCACATAGAAGACCCCACCTCATATTAACCAGGGCAAGAGCCTACGCTATAGAAGCATGCAATTCCACTTTCCAGAAGATTCCATCAATAGGCGCTAACCCACTTTCAAAATTGTAATGCTCCAGTGCCAACTCCAATGAAGAAATAGAGTAAATGAAATGCTGCAACTAACATACTTCCAACATCTTCACAAAATCTTTATCGACCAAAATATCCATGCAGTTGGACAAGAAAGCCGAAGCTACCTCATAATATAGAGCACGGGGGTTGTTCTGAAGCCATTCCCTACCCACAATTATAATAATAGCATCCTTAACCTACACAAAAGGAATTGTAAAAACCATACCTAGATTTCATCTGTCATATGCATTATCACTTCTTTTCTCCCAAAAACATTTTGGTAGCATGGCACGCCATGAAGACTCCATATCACAGTTAAATTGAGAATAGAGAAGAAAGAAATCAGAGCCAAATATATTATAAATGATTTGAATAACATCAAGTTGGTGAAGTATATATAGAATTTATAACAAAGACAATGACATAAAATAATCAACACTTTAACATTTAATTCACTAGTACCACTTGATAAGTTGATGCGACAATATTATTTTAAAAAAATTGAGTCATGACTTTAAATCACTTAAAAAAAAATAGAATGTCAACCATTGAGTTTTGGAAATATAATGGTTCTAGTGTTATTATGGAGGTTTGAATTCACAAGTCTAGAGCTTCAAACATTTCCTTCTAGAATGACACTACGCCCATCCATCGAAAATTCATCGAATGGTCCTGGTTATATTGATTTGCATTGACATCTGGCTATAGACATATGGAATATCCTTCGCACATATTTCCTTCATTACTTTGGTCTAGGGATTCAATTATTTTATAAGGTTGATATTGATAATTCAGCCTTGTTTGGCCTTTACATCCTTTGTGTAAAACCTTAAGTTTTTAAGCCCCAGTCCTACCTTCTTTCTAGGGTGTCCCTCTTTTAAAACAAACTTTATGCACATGCATATTTTGTTGTTTATTTTGATTACTGCGATGAGTGATATGAAGGAAAAGGAATTGTGGATTGTGATCTCACCATGTGTCTACATCTAGTGTTATTCCAAAGGTTTCAATTCGCAAGTCTAGTGCTTTAGAGGTTTACTTCTGGAATGCAACTACAATCGTCCATCAAAAATTCATCGAACGGTCATCGTTATATTAATTTTCACTGGCATTTGGCTTCAAAAATAATAAATATGTTGACACTAGTCCGCATTCCAAACTCTTTATGAAGGATTTTGAATGTGCAGAAAATTTGTCCCGAAATTTGATATTTTCGCCAACCACGCTATGAGTTTTTATTGTCATATATGTTTATTTCGCTACTGAATTTTTTTATTAGTTTGAGATTATGTTTAATTTTCCAATGAAAATATTTTTTTTGGTTTGAAAAAAGGTTTTAATCACCAACAATTTTTGTTTTGTTTTGAAAATAGGATTAATTCGCCAATGGAAAGTTTTTTTGGGTTTGAATAAAGGTTTTAATCGCCAATGAAAAATATTTTATTGGTTTAAAAAAATTTGCAATTCACCAAGATTTTCCATAGACTTCTAGTGATTATTTAAGATTCACCAATTGGGATTTTTTTTCCCGAAAAAAGAAAAAAAATCACCAATTAAATTAATATTTTTATCGGGAAGTATAAAAGATTCGCTAGGATTTTACACCTTCACCAAGGGGTGTTTCTTAAAGTTTTCCCTATCACGAGTCCATAGTGGAATGTCTTTTTCTTGGTTGCAAAACCATGGAAAGACACTGTTTGACAATATTCTCAAATGTGATGTGGGAGAATTCTATTGGACAGAGGGGACAATTGTGTCATTCTCAAGAAAATCAAGGCTTAACTCATCATTAAAATTTTAGATTTGTACATCACTTTCCAAATGGACAGCCCACATTCAAAATTGATAAATGGGTAAATGAATGAACTACACTCACAAAAACAAGAATTAATACCAGATGTGATGGATGATGGCCAGCTCATAATTGTCTTTATAAATTTTTAGTTCATTTGTTTGGTCTGGCATAGTAGCAAAAACCGTAGAGGTGTGCTCATTCTGCATCAACTTGAGTTGAACTAAAAAATAGGTACGCCCTTCTTGGAAAATTTCACCATTATTATTCTCGAAGCTCACAATTAGGTCTACAAAATCTATTGCAAAATACTATAGAAATCAATTTTAAATCATTCTAGAATTATGAGTTGGTAAAACACCCAACCCTCTAGCTCTACATCTAAAAGACCCTTTAAGAACAATATTTTGGCCCATTTTTTGGGTTCCTCAAAAAAGCCTCAACATCAACATAACCTCGGCCCTAATGCAGTAGAGGGGATGGTAGACATAGCCAAAAATTGTAGAGATGTTGAGCTGAAGTAATAGGATGATAGAGTCACTGGGTGGGAATTGTTCCTACACTGGTATGAAAAAAGAAACTATCATTCCCTTGTCTCCAATGCATGGACCTATGATTTGGGGAAGCTAGTTGTTCCTAATGTCTTTATAAATGTGGAACTCATTAGAAGCCTTACTTATGGGTATGATATAAATATCATAGTAATTAAGGCATTGGATGGAATTGTCATAATGGATATAAATAGGGAGTTTATTTGTGAGGTTTTTAGACTCAATGTAGTCACAAATAAGGTTATAGACCTTGCTTCTTTTAGAAGACAATATAAGCAAGACAAAAATAGTTTCTGAGTGAAATGGCTCCCTAGGTTTAGGCATAAAATCTTCTATGGAAAGTCATTGAGAATCCCTAATATTGAACATGAGCCTTTTGATGTCAAGTCTTTTGAAGACTATTCTAGAAGAACATATTGGGAATTATGCTAGGTGTTGGGAGAAGATGCAAGTTTGAAAGTGGAGACACCTCCTATGTATATAATTGTTGATATACAACATCCTTTTGTCAATAGTGACTTTGATTGTGCCATCTTTTTAGCTGAGGCTATTCAGAATCGGCTAGTGGACTTTAAGAGAAGGAAAAGTGATAAGGAGCTAGAGGTGAATTTCATGTGGTATTATCTCCTTTTTCATATGATTTTGTATAAAGGGAAAGATTATTTCAGTAGAGTTTTACAATTGAACATGAAATATAAAGAGGGAAACGATCTCCCAATGCAATGTTGGACCCATATTTTGGACAAATATTGTAATGAGTCCTATTGTATTTTTTTTAAGAACTAATTTGTAAGACAAGTCATGGAAAGGTTGGGTGAGGATCTACCTAGAGTTAGATTGCACAAGGAAATTTTGGATTTCCTTAGGCCTTAGGCCCAAAAAGAGAAGGCCAAAGTTAGGAATACAACATAAGTGGGGATTTTTTTACCTCAATGACAACTCAGTTGTTATTAGAATATATGGGTGCCTTAAAGGCCCCCATGTCCTACCCAAATATGTGTCACCGAGATTGGCATTCATGGAAATTATATGGCAATTGAATGAGACTAATAAATTTCATTTAGGCAAACAAAAGAATGTGTCTTTTTTCCCTTATGTTACTACCTTTTTAGATTTCACTTTTACCAGAGAGGGCTTAGACTAGTTGAAAGAAATTCTTGGTGAATATAGGTTATCTTAGTTAAATGTTATGGATTTTGAACCTGAAGGTTTCATACACGAGGTCAAGGAAAGGTTCAAAAGGTCTAATTTTCATCATCAAGTTGATTTAAATGAAGATGTCATAAGAACTTGTAAGGATGAATTTGAGGTAAAAAATAAAAAGGAGAAATGGTTTGCATTCAACAAGGTAGAGGTTGGAAGGATAAAGAATGATAAGGATTATCCTGGAGAATTTTTTGATATTGTTGACTCAATTTATAGGATTAAGATGGTGTTGAATAATTTTGACAGATTTATAGGTAAGGCCCCTATCCTGGAAGAGAAACTAGCAAAGCGGCCTAGACCTAACCTTGCTATTAGAAGGCCCTTGCCCCAACAGCCTTTTATTAGAGAGAATGTGCAATCAAACCCACCATAGTTCACTCCCTCTCCTTCCCCTGGCCCTCAAACAAATAGTGTGGATTATTATTCTCCCCCAAGAGATCAACCATAAAAGAGGATGAAAGTTGAGCAATCACCATTTTTGGTTGACATTCCCATCAATCTAGATGAAAGTGAAGATGTTAATATCACCATGGATGAAATTTAGCAATATATGCCATCTCCCCTAAGACCAAATATTGCTAGCCTTCTTCAGTAAAGGTTCGGGATGAATGTGGCTATGGGGAGAGATAGCCATAATGATGTGAGAGAATTGGCCTATTCACAGTTCATGTTTGATGATGATTTTATAAAATTCGAGGAGTTTAAAGAGTTTTTTTTGAGATCAAAGAGGGAGGAGTACCTTAAAAGACTTCAATTGGCACAAGAAGATGTGCCTAGAGAAAAGTATGATGAATTAGTTGCAAAGATAAGGGCAAAAATGAATTTTGTGTGCAAAAATATTACACCTTAGAATGAAGGGAGAAGAATGGTGGAAGATAGTGGATTTCTACTACTCCTTGAATGGTACATTGCTTTTGCAGATGTCTTTGATTCTATTAGGAAACAAGAAGGAGAAGTTTTCTCCACAAAAGAGGAAGCAAAGATGGTGTTGTTAGGATCAAGGATCGATGAACATTGGGAATCCCTTGCAATTTGGTTCCTTTCCCCAACTATAAGCAAGCCTATGATTGTTGAAGCATCAAAGGGTAAGGGTATCAAAGGGATCTTGATTGTAAAGAGGGTGTATAACACCTTTTCCCATGAAGCTATTGCATTAGTGGTAGATGTTGCCTTGTTTAATGAAGCCAGTGTTCAAAGGTTGAAAGATAGACTTAATACAATGTTGAAGGAAAAAATGATCTCATGGAAGCTTACAACTAGCACCGATTATTATTGGCTCAAAAAACATCCCTCCTTGAAAGTGTGAAAGAAGTAGGCTCCTCTTCTATGTTGGTGTAATTAATTATTTAATTACACTAGCATAAGTTTACTTAGGTTTTTATTTATTTAATTAAGTACTAGGTTACATTATTAGAAAATCATTACTAGTGGGGTTATTACCCTTTCCATGTATTTAGGTGATAATATTCCTTCTAGAAGATGAGTTATCTTTTCTAGAACTTATCTCAATCAGTTTATCATTCCCTAGGTAGCTAGTTAGGGTTTACATGTTGTCACATATTTTTAGATGAAGACACATGGAAACATCATATTACATCTTGTATATCACTCATTCCTATATATTCAAGGCATATGAAAATTTGTAAATATATTCAAAATCAATCAAATAATATCTATTTGCATGTCCTTGTTGCAACACTTTATGTGTGGGTGAATTTTTTCTTGGAAAAGATCCTTTGAAGTGTGTGCAACTTCATTGGATGATTCAACATCCATGATTTCAACATGTTATCAAATCCATTCCAGTGAAGATTCATCCCAAGATCAAGGAAGTTGGGCTAAAGAGATTTATTGCAGGCTTCAAGGTTTCTATTGTAGGCTACTTGACTCCACCTGGGGACCAAGCTGATTTCTAGACCAGATTGAGTCAGATCCAAGCTTTCTATTGTCTTTAGAAGGCGTTGAAACCCTAGGATCACCTGTTAATTCATCAAAACTGGATACATCAACCCAAGAGCCATCAAAGGGTTTTTAGGGTTTGCAAAATCAATCATACAATCCATACAATTTGTAGTAAAAAACTATCCCTATCAGTTGCTCTCTGTGGAAAAAAAAAAAAATTAGTTGCAGCCTATTTTTCTTTTTCAAAAAATTTAGGCTAATCTCTATATAGTTTGGAAAAAAAATAAATTGCGCATTTTATATAGTTTGTAGAAAAATAATCAAAGGGGCAACCTGCAATTTTAATTCATCGTCGACATATTCATAGGGGTTTTATTTTCATTTTTGTGGGCTAATATCTCTTTCGACCCTTAAAAATATTTTCTGATTTTTATTTCAATTTGTTGCAATATTAAAAAACTCCTGTCAACATTCATATAGGGCTTGATTTATATTGGTCGGCATAAAATTATTCTTTCTACAGATGTATTTTTTGTCAAACGACGTTAGTTTTTTTGCAAAGTATATAATAGTTTTTGACATTTAAAATTAAATTTGGATTGCCTTTCGGCATTATCCAAATTTCTATTGGGTCGTTTTCATTCTAAAAAATCTGCAGAGAATTTTTTTGGTCGGCTATATTTATTCTTTCTGCAATAAACAGTATGTTGTTGTCGACCACATCATCTAGTCCAATGGCTCATCACATCAAACTTGTCGTAGTCATACTCTGAGGGCATATCATTTATGTGGGCCCTCTATTCTCATCAGTGACCAATGCTCTCTTTTGGATGACTTCCATCCTTGGTTCTGGTTGGCTCCTTGTTGTGCTCATTACTTCCAACCCTTGTCGTTGTCACCTTGCCATCTAAGGGCTCAACCAAGCATCAAGAGGCACCATCATACAATGACTACAGCTCAGCTCTACTGGCACCCTATTTGGGGGTGCTTTTTTTTTTAACTAAACACTTGTGGTCATATCAACGACTGAGTGCTAGCGCTCGGGGGCTTTTTTTTGCCCCAATTTAGCTTGTAGAGTGCCTAATATAGGCCTTTTTCTCATTTTTTTCATAACTTCTCACCAATGTATTGAAAATAAACAAACAAGATATTGTCGAAAAGAGGATTCAGCCTACTTTCTAGTGGTCACATCCATTTTACAAAAAAAAATATGCCAATGAAACTTAAATTCAACTGAATTCAACCCTTCTTTTTGGACTCAAAAGCAAATATCTTCTCATCAATTTATCAAAATTCGATGATTCTAGTGGCATCGGGAAGGTATTTCAGAGATTTTTTCATCAATTCTTTCCTTTTGTTTAGATTCAAATCTAGGTACTCTTGCATTGGTTTTTCTCGAAATTTGGTGCATTTGTTTAATCACTTGGACATCCTAAAATTTGAAGAAGGATTTTTTGCATTGGGTGGCATCTCTTCAATTGCATATCATATTTGGAAGTTTCTATTTACTATTGAAGGTCATTGTCTTTGTATTTCTTGGAGAAATTTCATAGTACATTATGGGGTTTGCATATTATCCTTCTTTGACTATGTTGCACAAGGGAAACTATAAACAATGGTGAGATGGGATCATACACCATCTCCAATCACTTGAATTATTACCACATCTGTATGGTATATCTCCCCATCTAAGTGAAGGTATTCAAAAATTTTCTTGGAGTTGCAGTAGATACACTATCTTAGAGATCATTACAATACAAGTTGATTGTGATGTTTTGAGTGCTATTGGTCATTGTAATTGTCCTCATATCCCTTGGACTAAGATTTTGGATCTATATGGAGATGTTGATACTCCACCCTTCCTCGATGGTCATGATTCATAATGTCATTCTTCAGATTAGTTATTCCTTGATGATATTTCTATTTAGGAGCTTAAAAATTTAGAATGCCTTGAGTCTTCAGATGAGGATGTCAAGGGTTCTATAGGGGATTCCTCTCCATCAGAGATAGTCGGTATCCCTTCACATTCAGTGATTCCTTGTCTAGAGTCATTGATTGAGGATTTCATCATTCATCAAGACACATTTATTTTTCCAAACTTTTCATCACGGGATGGCTTTATTTTAGGGATTACTAATTTGGATACTTCTACAAGTTTGGAAAACATTCTTGAGGGGATATCTCTCCTCTATTCAGATTCTACTTTGGAGAGATTTCTTGAGTCTCCACACTTCATTGTCTCAACCTTGATTGGGGATCCAGAGACTACCTTGGAGTCACTTGTTTTCTCTTCAGAAATTTCACATTTGAGACTTCTTCCCTCACATTTCATTCTAGAATTGGAGTTTCTTCAGTATCCACCATTGGATTGGCTTCAGTCTTATCTCAGTGGTTTTGAGGAAATTTCATTTTGGGGGGGCAATCTAGTATCCATCTATTCCTACAATGGAAGGATCATTGTATTGTAATATTTGGATCTTACTCTGCATCAATTTCTGCATAGTCCTAGTTTGTCACCTTCTTCATTGTTTGGGCATGTACTTGAGTTGATTGTGGCATCTTCATATTCAGTGACAAATGAGGCACATGAGAAGTTTTCAAAGACATCATCATTCATATTCATCCTACCTCCCTTCAATTCCTATCTGGAATGGGAAGCATCCCTACACTTACACTTGGTTTTTTTACTTCTGAAAGGGAGATAAGTTGTTTGTCAACATTGGATCTTGTTTTGTCTTTAGAAACTTACCATTTTTGCATGTGATTACATATTCTAGGGGGGCTACATAGTTTTTCTCTTTCCATCCTATGGTGGGGCTATTAATTCTATTGTATCCATGTGATAGATGGTGTACTTGGGGATATTATGGACTCCTCTATCCTTCCCATCCTTTCTCACTTTTTCGAATTTCATCTCCTTTTTGGAGAGGGGTTTTCTTCACACTCGTCTTTCCCCTTTTCTCCGTTTATGGGAAATTTGTTACATTTCATCTATCATTTGTAAATAGGTACATAAAATGGCCATCATGTAGCCAAGACCCATCATCCATCATTATCATTGCATAATCATTGCATTTTTCATTTCCTCCCTAAGTTGCACTTATGGGGGGTTTTGGTGTAATTATTTATTTATTTACACTAGCATAAGTTTACTTAGGTCTTTATTTATTTAATTAAGTCCTAGG